>APFE031719575.1:112909-151711 GCA_000404065.3 Pinus taeda
ATATATATATATGCCCGCTCCGATAGTGTATTCCAATACAACTATGGTTTCTGTCTCCAATAGTGTAAATGCATATATATGTGAGATTTGGCCTCTAATAGTGTTAAAGCATGCATATATTCTCTCTGATAGCTCTATTTTGCCGATTGCTCCTCTGATAGCTCTCCAATAGCTCTGTTTTGCGCTCTACTTCCTTTGATAGCTTTGTTTGCTCCGTTTTCTCCTATGTTTGACCTATTTGCTCCTCCGATATGTTCTTCTTTGGCATATATATATGACATATATATATGGATCCTCCTATAGCTCCGCTAGCTCTGTTTTGCCTCCTCTGGCATGTTGACTCCTCTTTTGATGACTTCTTCCTCTTGGTTCTTCTTGGGCATGTATTACATGCAATGCTCCTCGGATATGGCTCCTCTTGCTCCCATGTAGTTCCTCTTGCTCCAATGTCTTCCTTTGGCTTTGCAATGTCTTTCAATGACCTCCTCTTGATACCTTCATACCTTGATGGCTTCTGCCTTTTCCAACATGCCTCTCTTGCTCTGATATTCTGCATTATACCTCTCTTGCTCTAATATTCTGCAATATGCCTCTCTTGCTCTGATATTCTGCAATATGCCTCTCTTGCTCGGATATTTTGCAATAGATTTGATATGCCTCCTTTGTTAACTCCTCCATTAATAGACTCTTGCTTATGGCTTGGTTATCGTGATGGCCTTACTCCTGTCTCTTCATGGCTCTACTCTACTTCCCCTTGGCTTCATATCATCATCTAGTATCTAGAATATTTCCATATTGACATCAATGACAACCTAGGTCAACATTGAGAATGTCCTTAGTAACAAACTAAGAATAACAAGTTGCATGGAATTTTGAATTTAAGTACTCCTCTAGCATTGGTAGCCTGGAATAAGAGTGAATATCATGGGGTTGATATGTAGCAAGATATTTCCCACTTGCACTACTGAGGATCATATTTTTAGAGTCAAGATGTTGCAGTATACATCTTATTGTTGAAAATGGCAACAATAACTGCTAAAAGTAGAAGTGTTAAAAATAGCACTGCTAAAAATAGCAGTTTGGGTACCAGTGTTGGATCGGGCAACAGGGAATGAAAAATGGAAGTGCTAAAAATAGAATTGCTATTTTTAGCAGTTCAGGATGGATTCCTATTTTAGTCAGTTCCTGGACTAAAATTAGGAAGTAAAATTCGAATTTAAACTTAATAGCTATTTGAAAATAAATTAATTAATTCTCCATGAGTTAATTAGTTGTGAAAAATCAAACATGAAGTCTATGTGAGGACATGCAACAATTTATCTATTATTGAGGAATTTATTCATCAGTTAAAGAGATAAGGATGAGTTCTAATTTGAGTAGTAATTAGTTGGCTCAGTTAACTGAGTCAAGTCTAGTATATTTGATTTAAATAGTTTGTTTAAATTAGTAAGTTCAGTTAGTTAATGCATGCTTGCATATAACTATTGCACTTCAGAATACTGAATATTCTCTCATAATAACTCATGCATGTCAGTTTAGACAAAGACCTAGTTGAGATCAGAGAAAGGACAGTGTACTATCAGTTGGATGAATATTTTTCCTATAAAGGAAGCTCATCCATGATGAGGATTTATCTCCTTCAGGATTGCGTAGTTGGATCAAAGGTTAGTGAGTGTGTGAAGAGGCTAATTCACACAAGTGGCTGCACTGGACCCCAATCAGAATTGCACAAAGAAATAGGAGGCTTGGAGGGCAGACTCGAGGTTAGATAGAGGCCTTTGACTGTCTATGAGCAACAAAGGTATTGTAGAGAGAGCAAGATAGCTTTTGAGCTGATTCTTTTTGTAATATTGGCTATATTTCCACTTGTATGATAATACAGAGTTGGGGTTTTAGGCTGAGGATTTCCCCAGGTTACATCTTCTGTGTTATGTTTGATTGATTCCTTCATATTAGTTATATATGTTCTAATTGATTTTGCTCATGTTCGATTAAGCTTCCGCTAAATTGGTTGTCGAAGTAGATCAAGTATTTTGCTTTAGTCTATTACATTATCAGGTGATTTACAAGTGGGAATTTCTACACTTATCACTTCCACATAAGGTAAAACCATATACCTGTTAGCGATTCTGTAGAATCTAGACTTGTTGACATTGAAGTAAACTTCCCTATCCTCCAAGTCTTCTAGGAACTCATCCTTAATGAACTCTTTGAAAATCATTTTCCATGTGAAGGTGGTGGACTTATCAAAGAAGAATTGTGTGTCTGACAAAATGGGTACTTTAGCTCTTGGACTATCCACAACACCTTCGATAGTGCATTCAGTAGCCTCTCTTGTTGGTCCTTGGCATGTAACAGAAGGCATAGTGTTGATGGAAGATGACAAACAAGGAGGATCTGGATTAGCAGTACCTGGAAATTAGAATTCACTCATGGAAAACAACAGTTAGTCCCATAAAAAAACCTATTTTATCTTGTTTATTTATACAAAAATAAGTATGAATGGGCAGTATGCTGGTTCTAAGCACAAGAATATAGGCCTAAAGCAAGGGTGATCTCACTAGCCACTGGGAGTGCGCTATGTGCTCAGGTTGGAAGAGAGACTTGGTTTGAGCACAGCTCACATTTGTAAGGGACATTGTTTAGATGCTTAGGTCCTTTTGAGGCCTCTAAAATCGCTGCAACAACATTGGGGGATGACCACTTGATCCGGCCCTTAATACAGTTCCTTTTCCGTTTGGTATAATGGCTCCGACTGGATAATATGAGACCAGTTTCCCAATAAAGGTGTGATTTGATGAGTGGGTGTTTAAAATATGTAACAAGATGATAGATGGTTTGGATTGTAATACTTGTGAAAATATATATAATATATTTATATATATATATATATAATACATATATATTATATATATATATATATATATATATATATATATATAATATATATATATATATATATATATATATATTATATATATATATATATATATATGGATATATAACTCAGGTAACTTAATATCTATGTGATTTATGATGACTTCTGCTACTCAAATGCTAATAAAGATCAATCAAATCATTACAGAAGTTAAGTATGAATAATGATTACTTCAAGCAAAGTAATGTAAGACAGATTGCATATCATAATAACATTAATTGCTAGCATACATGTTTAGGATATCAATTCCAAAATTATTCACAAGTGATATAAATGCAAAATTGAATGGACATTCACATAAACAACAATATTGAATCAAAAGATTGTTTTATTGCCTAACATGAAACAAAATGACATAGATATAAGTACCATATGTATTTGAAATGTGCTAATGAAGTAACAGCCTGGTTCGTTTCTTCTTATTCTGAAAACTCCAAAAAGATACATAAATGCAAGTCTTTTTGAAATCTGCTTACAAAAAGTTTGAACCTTGATCCTTGCTTTCTACAAAAATAAATTAAGAAGTGTAGAAGTGGTTATCGTCTTCAATCCAATTTTTATACAAATTCTGGACCCTTTCTAAAATGACATGAAAGGGTCTTTATAGTAAAAATAAAAACAAATTGTTCGTAAAAGATGCTTGGAGTGGTTGGAACAGACTCTCTAAAAATATGGGATTTCATGACAAAAATAGAATTGCAAATAACTTAAAAAAAAATGCATCGCATCTATCATTCCTCCTGTGGCTTTAATTGACAAATCTTGAGCATAGTTTGAACTTCTGATGGATGACTCATCCTAGCATGCAATTGCCTTGTGTACACCGCATCCGAGAGTTTTGGCATCATACGATCAACTACATCAACAAGACATTTGACTATCATTTGTTGGCTATGCGGTTTGACCAAATAGATCCAATGAGTATCCCAATTGGGGCTTTTTAATTTTTTGAGTTTCTCTTCTCTTGTATCCGAATGTTGCTTCCATTGTTTTTCCAATACTTTTGCCTTCGGCAGATTTTCAGGGCAACACTCAAAAATTAAATTGGCGCTGTGTAAATTAACATTTATCAATTCAATGATATTATTCCTTGCTGCCCTGGCCCTTAAAGTTTCTCTTTCTGCTTTGATCAACTGTGTCTCCCATTCTGAGAATAATATCTCTTGATGAGATTCTTCAATCACTAGCAATTTAGTAGCTTTTCCCATTTTTGTGTTTTTCCAAGAGATATAATTTGAAATCTTGTCATCCGCATCCTCGAATTCCAATCTGGAATTGATCGCTTGGTCTACCAGTGTGTTGGTTTTGACACATAATGGATGAATGAGGTATATCTTTTGGCGGAGTTGGGTTTGTTGTTGAGATAAGAAATTATTTATTGCTAAGGATTCTTTTATAAAATCTTCAACTTTGGGATTCTCTTTGAATTGCTCTATTGAGAGTTGTAGCTGCATTATTTGCTCGTCCTTAGATTTAATCTCTCCATGATGGGCTAGTTTTAGTTGTTCAAACTCTTGGGATAGTTGTTGCTGTCTTTTAATCGCCTGTTGATCAATCCTTTGTTTCTCTGCGTTTAGTTGTTCTTCAAGTTGTTTGATCTTTTGATCTTTTTCCTTGATCAATTGATTGACTTTGGTTGCTTTATCATTCATGGCATCTGTGTATGCCCCTGAAAAATGAGATAATTTGGTCAAGTCTTCGGAGGGATCAACTTTTGAATCTTTCCAAATGACATTCATGTATTCAACTTGAGGAGCTGTTGCCGATACTTGGTATTTTTTCCTCTTCTTCCTCTGCCTTTTAACTACAACCCTATGTTTAGGGCTATAAAACACATCCAACGGTGGGATTTCCTCAATATTCAATATAATCTCTGATGAAGGATGCTCAGGGATTATCTAAACTTCTCTTATAGCCGAGTTCTTGCTGGATGTCTTTTCAACCACAGGATCATGAATCAGGGGATGTTGTCTTAAGGGATATTGCGATGTGATAACAATTTGGGTACCACTTTGACCCTTAATCTGTTGATCAAATTGTTCCCATTCTTTGATCAATATTGGATCAATGTGAACATCTGTGTCCAACTGTTCAATTGCCTTCTCACTTGTCTCGGCCGCCTCGGAAGTTTTCTCCTGCTCTGTGCTTTGCGTTGTTTGCTGGATGACCGATGCTATATTCAATAGGTCTAGTGTCACTATCTGAAGCCTTTGCATCCTGTATTGGATGAATTGGTCCATTTTCTCTGGTTCCATCTTGTTCTTTTCCAGGTGACTTACTTGCGAGAATGTCTCAGCTAATCTGAAGAAGTCATCGAATTCATCTTTTCCATGGATGAATTGTTTAACCTTTACTTGAGTAGTAAAGTTATAAGCAACCTTCTTCGGGTCATATTGCCTTTTGGGAATAATAGCTAGGTTCAACTCCCTTATTTTCTCAACTTCAATTTGTGCATGTTTATAGTCATGTAATGAATAGATACTACAACGGATCGGAAAGGCAGGCCATAACTATTTCTTGGCGTCTTTGAGATTTCTTGTAAGCCCTTTTTCAACAGTCTGACAAGTTATTTCCCTAGCCAATAGTTTATTCGGGACATATAGAGGAAGGACATGTGGGTCGGTAATGCTGCCTAAAACCCTAATGTATGTAAACAATTCTTCCCCAAACCAATTGCCAATTGAAGTCAGATCAATACTAGCATCCTCGGACAACCAAGGAGCTGGTTTATTAAAAATGGCCTGGTGAATGGGTAGAATGAAGCCATGGAAAATTTTGTAAAAATGATTCTTATATTGAGACTTCCATAAGATTTTATGGTAGATATGGATGGGGGTCGGGTCCTGGATATTCCACTTCCATCCCATGATAGGAAAATCAGAGTTAAAACAAACAGTGTCGATAATATATGCACTCATATAAAAAGGGGGAACAACTCGGGTGGTAACAAACCAATTTCTCCTATAATCAAGAATTTGGACAGGAATTTTATCTTATAGAGTGGTAGCCCAATCCATCACATAAGAGTTCAATGCTACTTCAATCAATGGAACCATTCAATGGAAAAATTAGCAGAATTGGGGCTTCTAAATAATCTACACATCATTGCGGCAGCATAACAATATGGAGATTCTAGAGAGTCCACTGAATACATACCAAATGTTGCATGCTTGTTTTTGTTAGGGTAGTGCCTCCATTGCTTGATGGGGTCCAACTCTACTTCATTTTCCTTCACGAAAGCTTCAAGGAATGATTTATTGTAGTACTTCTCAGGGTCTGGAAAATGATACATTTTCTTTAAATCCTCGAGCTTGAAGGGACCAAACATTCTTCCATCAGCTTTGGGGAGCGTCCTGTCTGTTATATTGATGCCTTCAACTACCCATTTTACCATGTCATTGTATGGCAAAATCTTTGCGCGGGCCATTATTCGGTGAAGGAAAGAATCGGCTAAATCACCAAGTGTATTTTTTGACTCTAAAGGTCTATCATTTGTTGCATGTCCTTCTATTACCTTTGGGTTTTCCCTTTCCAACATATCATATATTCCTTCCCATGAAATCTTCCCGTAATCCTAACATGTGGTATCTGAGATTAACACGATTTTTCCCATCCTTCCGCCACTGCAGGGGAAGCTTTCGCCTTTCGAGCTTTCTTTATCATTTTGGTTGTCTGCATACTTACAGATTCAAACTACAAAAATATGAAACAAAGAAGAGTGATAAACTAAAACTTTCAAAGAGACTAATGCTTGAAAAGGTAGTGGTGATAATAGTGCAGTCGAAAATCAGGGCAGCAACATTTGGTGTGAAATATTTTGTATTATGAATTGATATTAACACGAAAGACGAAATATTTGAAGGACCAAAATCATTATTGTTCTTAATGCCTCACCGTATTGAACGACGTCAAACTTAAATGCTTCAATAAATAGATCGCATCGCAGTTTTCCCAAGACCTAATTTGAATGCGTGCCATGAATTTTCTGATTTTGCGATGAGCAGCTTCAATATATATTATTTTAATATTCTAAGAGTCATCACATATCGCAGATCGGGAGGTGTAAGCACCATGTTCTAAAATCCTTTCGAATTTATGCAATTGCGATCTGTGATGACTTGGCACATAAAGTTGGAAATATCCTTATTTACCCATCCGCATAATGTTCTCTTTTTATCACCACCTTATTTATATTGTAACATCGCGTCGCATTTCCCCGAGGTGAGTATTACCTGTCTCAGCTGGGATTGCGATATGTGATCAATACATATCGTATCGCAAGTTTTCAAGTGTGGATTCATATGGCTCTTAGCGATATGCGAGATGCGAGAATCTTATCGCATCGCAAAGTTTCAATGGCCCATTAAAGCTTGTTTATTGGAATTGGCAATATGCGATAGTTTTATCGCAATCGCATGTTCAATGATGAATTTTTTTAAGAAGCCTAACGTTTAGGATTGTGTGGTAGCTTCGCATCACTACACTAATATTTAGATTGAACATTTTTTGGCCTTAAGCGCATGCGATTTGCAATACTTGATTTTTTTTTTAAAGAGAGTCTTTTGAAGCACTTTTTATTTAAAAGCAAGAAATAAAGCAATTTATTTCTATGTAAAGGTTTTATTGCCTTTTTACAAACTAAAGGGACCCTATTTCCTATTTTGTATCTAAGAATAATATTAAGAAAAATTTGAAATGGGGGGGTTGTTGTATAGCACAACAAGTCCTAAAGATGTGCAGTGTGCTCTTGTTGGAAAAGAGGCTCCTCTTGGGCACAGGTCACAACAACAGTTGGCAGAGGTTGCATGTTTTTCATATAGGAATGTGCTTTGCACTACATGAGGCAACAAGACCAGTGTTGGGTGCAGGTCACAACTGTGGTGGATAGGGGGTTGGAGATTGTATCCTGGAAGTGCACTCTGTGCTCATGGGAGAGACAAGTTTTTTGATGGGCACAAGTCGCAATTCTAAGAAGAAAGGATTCACTAGTTATTGTCCAAGAGAGTGAAATGCACTGGTAAATGATTGAATCATTCAAAATTGTCACAATACATGAAGACAAATATTTGCTAAAAAATGGACTAATATTTTGACGAGAGAAAGCAAGGGGAAACATATGCATGAAAATACTAACATGCACACTCATATATACAACCATAATCATGACTGAAATGTGAAAATCCTTTAAAATGTGGAGAGACACTCAAATCATTGTACAAGAACTAAAGAAACACTTGTAAGAGAAAAATTTCAAAGTGTGACAATTGAGAAAGCTTACCCGAAAGATGGCCCACTTGCAACCAAGGGTGGAGAACACTCCTTGTGCTCAAAAAGTGCGTTGAGATCCAAATAGAAAGATAAGTGTGTGGAATGAGCTCTAGGACAGGCTTTTTATAGAGAGAGCACAAATTAGGGTTTGAGAGTGCATTATTTCATGTCACAAAAATCAAGGGATAAGGATAAGATAACTATCACTAGAGAATGTGATAGCACTATCCTTAGGAAAATCGCTCTAGTTATCTTTGGAAAGTGTGCTCTCACTTTCTTAAGAAGATGCACTCTCACTGTCATCAAGGAGTGCACTAGGATTGCTCCCAAGAAGTGTGTTCATGTTGTCGACAAGAAGTGCGCTTTTCCTATTGACAAGGAGTGCACTCCATTGTCTCCATGAAGTGTGCTCCACTGTCTTCAAGAAGTGCGTCAGGCCTATCTTGAGAAAGTGTGTTACGACTAAGGCTTGTGAATGCATGGTGCACCGACACTTATATTTTCTAGGGGAAGACTTGCACACTCAGAAAAAATATGATAACAAATTAATTTTATGACTCAAAAAGATAGTTCACATGATCATTATGGGGTCCAAATTTTAAATGAAGGCAAAATTTTGGAGGGTTTCGTAGTAGCTACAACACTTGGCGATTCAATGGAAGAACCCCATTTTTTATGTTTAGGCCTAACTTTATGCATGAAGCATATCCTTTCAGGAAGTATTATCTCATCTTGTGGATCACCCTAACTTCCTTACTTATCGTGGTTATAGTTGTAGTCCCTCCTATTCCTTTTCTCGACTTAACCCACTTTACAAACTAGTCAAACTTCAGTTGTTTCGATTAGGGAGAAGGATCGTATGAGTTTCACAAGTTTAATATGTTTAGAGTTTTTAGTGTTGTCTTTGGTGTTAATTTATTTCCAGTAGGTCTATTCAGTACCCCGATGGAGTCACTTCAAGGAATCACAAGCATTGCTTCACTACCAACAAGTTTGTTCAGTACCCCAGCAAAGTTGCTTGCCTCACCTCTCCACGGAGGAAGCCTTTCTCTTTTTTCACCTTTTATTTATTTTATACTATTATGCGTATTGACATTTTATGGGCATTTATTTCGCCAAGGGAAGAAGACGAATCCCGAATTATTTTGCAAATAAGAGAGGTTGTTCCTTGTTTCACAGAGACTCTTATATATACCTCTGAAATTAGTTTACTCGCTTAAGTTTTTTCTTTTTCCGTATCTACTCAAATGAGTTGACATGTTAGAAACCAACCAATACAAATGGTCAGTTCAAGAAATGAAGATCCTATAAGGGATACGAGCATCATAGATCTGCTAAAGTTTTCATTCAGAATGAGTCAAGTTTTTTGTATGTGCATCATCGACCTTTAAATTTATTTAGACCCAAACAAAGAAGGAGGCCAAAAGTTAGAAAGCATTGTCAAATGTCACAATTACCTTTTAAACTTTCTCTACATTAACTTAGATCCAAACAAAACACTTTCACACAAGATATTACTTATGTATAGTGGTCAAGAAAACATAGCAAAGAAATGCAAAAGACATGACATGACGTAAAACATGCAATAACAACGAAAGAGAGGAAAAGAAAGCAATATGTACATGGAAAGAAATGTAGCCCAAGGTTGTTACTAAAAGTAACATTTCAAATATTGGCAATTAACGAGAAGAGTCAATATTCCCATCTAAATATTGGAGATGGTAAGTGTGATGGACAAGTTTTTCATGAATAGTAAATGGTCCAATCCACAAGTATTGGAACTTGGTGTGTTTACCTTTTTCTTCATGAAATTTGTGCCATTTCAAGACTAAGTCTCCCACACCGAATTCTTTATCACCTACATATTTTTAATCAAACCAAAGTTTGATACGTTTCTAGTGCATGATGAACTTCTCCTTTGTCTTATGTATTTCTTCCTCTAATTTGAGGATGTTGGGTTGTGTTATATTCTTTCCATGACTAACCTACGTAGTGAATCGAGGGGTTAGAGGGGGCGCAGAGCCCCCCCTTTGTTGTGCTAATTGCGCAGTGGGGGGGTAACAACCCCCCTCTATGGGGTCCGGGGTAGCGCCCCGGGAAATTTTTTTTTTGGACCCTATATTAGGTTGGGCAAACCTACCTATGGTTTTTCGGTCCATGGTTTTGGACGCGATGGTTTTCGGTCCATGGTATTGGATGCTTCGGCATGTATAAATATGTATTGTAATTTTGAAAGGAACATAATGAAAAATCAAGCTGGTAGTCCCGGTTTTTGGATCCAGGGGAAAATTTATGTGCATATGTGTTTTATGTGTTATGCTCTCGCATTGTTTATTTTCTTTGTTTTAGAATTCGTATGCAGGTAATTTCTATACAGGGTTAAAACCTACATTGGAGAGTATTGATCCTACTCTGGATAGTTAGACATGGTTTACCTCGAGAGTCCTGAGAGAGTTGTAATGCGGGGATGTACAAGTTCATAGGTAGGATAACTTCTTTTCCATGCACAAGGAAGTAAGGTGAGGTTTTTAGAGAGGGCTTATAGGTTACTCGGTCATCCCATAAGGGATTTTTCAAAGTGTTGCATCAATTTCTTTGTTGATTAAAAATAATTTTGTTTATGATATGAATTAGGTTCTTATTTGTAGATTCAACCAAACCGTTTCCCTAAGGATAATAGTGTAGATGTTTACTTGTAGATTCAATAGCTTATATGATATGCCAAAACATAAGACAAGAATATACTCTACTCATTAGAAGAAACACAAATTGATCGATGAAAACTTTAAGCAGAAAAGGAATAATTTCAATTGCATATAACACAATATTTTTCTGGGGAAAGAAACTACACAAACCCCCAACTATATATATTGCATTAACCAGAAGATATGAGAAGAAAATACAATGCTTGTTCAACTTGAACAGTCCCTACACAAGTACAATCTATCTCTATGGTTCACAAACCAGCTCAAGCCAACACTTAGCCAAATCTGCTGCCTGTGAGGCCCCTACTTCCTTGCGCAATTCCTGGTATAATTATCCCATATTTAATTGGGAAATTCCTCATCCATAACTGCACAATTATAGTACAATGTCCCTAAACTCTAATCTCAACTAGGTATTCCTCTGAACTGACATGCATGAGTTATTTTTGAGTGAATTATCAGTTATCTAATTGATCACTACATGTGAATTAAATCCAATTTAATTCACTTGACCACTCACTAGTTCCTCTAACAGTTAGAACTAGTTTAACTGAATTTAACTTAGTTAAGTTGAATAAAATAATTACAGCTCAATAATAACTCAACATGGACCCCTAAAATTTAGGAATCACTCTGCATGACTCTAGATAGACTTCCAACTCGAATTTACTGAGCTAACTAAGTCAAATTAACTTAGTTAACTATTACAAGTTGCTATGGGAATAGAATTTCGATTTAATTCCCAATTTAATTCAAGGAAAAATTAAATTAGAATTTCTATATGTTATTTTAACATTTCTTGTTTTTATTTTCAACACTCCCTCTCAACAAGAAAGGAATTCAACTCTATCCCTATTTGGTACCTTTGGAATTTTCTGCATGCAACACTTCTCTCAAGTGTTTTTGTTGCTGCAATTTCTAAAACTGAAAAAAGCATCCAAACTGAATCAATATGATGCATCCTTTAGAAGATTATCTGACTTCTACTAGATATTGCATTGTCTACTAAAAATTTTGCACTTCTATTGACTCTGCACTATGTCATTTGCATTGCTGCCAACTTTTCTCTCTGCTCCCCAGTATCTGACTGCTATTAATCTCTACCTCTGTCACTCTAAGATCTGACTGCATCAACCGCCACTGATCATCATGCTACTGTGTATTTTGGGCTCTCATAGAAAGGTAATGATCCATGAGACAAAACATCTCAATGGACCCTGCCCAAATTTCTACACTCTTCGGACTATTACTTCACATCACCCCACCTCTCACCTAGAGGTGTGGTTGCATGTGACAACTCTACCCACTTGGCTCAAAATTTACCCTAGTGGAGGTCTTTGCTTGAGTGGGTGCCTCCACTCAGTCTCCTCTCTAGTTCTCTAATTGTGGCTACTCCACAAATTTTTGAAGCTGCTTTTGAGGCTACTTATGAGGCTACATGTTGAGAGGTAATTCACGCTCCCTATCAACCACCAAGCCTATAACCTTTTCCATGATCCTCAAGGCTTTGCATTCATCTTGTACCTCAAGTGTATACAGATTATTGACTCACACTGATCAGTTTCACTTGTTTTTTGGTGATGTGTCTAAGGAAAACCTTTCCTTTTCTAAAAATCACATTGTATCCACGTCTTCCAATACCACGACAAAAACAAGATTCTTCTTTAGTACTAGAACATATATCACATCTGTGATACTGAGAGGGGAGCCAGACTCCCTCTAAAAGGTAAATGTAACGATGCCAGTCGCGCTATACCTCCCATCATCTCCAAACTCTATTTTTAGCTTGAGGTCTTTCTCCTCCAAGTCATTGAAGAGATCTCTATTCCCTGACATATGGAACGAGGCACCAAATTTGAGATACCACATGCTTCCCATTACATTAGTAGCCATGCATGCAATGAGATTGAAATCAAGTTTGAATTGTGAAGTTATAGCTTCACCTACTGCTACTACTACAAGTTCCTTCTTGTTTTCTTTCTTCTGTGAACAATTCGTGGCATAGTGCCTATACTCGTGATAGTGAAAACACTTGATGTTTGACAAGTCCTTCTTCTTTCCACCCTCCATGACTTGGGACTTATTTCCTTTAGCTTTCTTTTCTTTGGTAACTAATGAAAGTCCTATTCCACTTCTTTGGATGAGGTCCCATCTTTGGTGTTCCGTTGAAACTCTTCTTGTACCAAATCGGACCACAATCGATCCTACTCTGGTAGATTCTCCCTCCCATTAACTGGGTCCTAGTAATTATGTTATCTCTTGGGAAGTCCTATAAGTGTTAGACTCACCATATCGTCTTCAGCAAGAGTAATCCTGATGCTTCCAATCTTATCGTGACATTGGGTGAACTTGGTCAAGTACTTTGGAATAGAGTCGCCCTTCTCCATCTTGATCTTTCTAATTTTATCCTTCAATGGTCATTTCTTTTTTGAAATAGTTTTGTCAATGGCTTCCACATTGCAAATGAATTTTCCATGCCATGGAGATTTGAGACAATGTGATCTCGAACTCCTTCTAGGATAATACTTCTCGCTTTTGCCACACTTTCTCCATTCAGCCAAATCTTTAGCATCAAACATTGGAGGCTTCAGAATATCATTACCTATGAATTCCTTTACTCTGTTGTCTTTTAGCACTGCCTCCATCATGTCCTTCCAAGCTATGTAATTCTAGATGCCATCCAAGGCATACTCAAGTCTCAAACCGTAGAATGACAAATTGTTGACTTTGGAGTATGAACCTGCAAATTCAATTTCACCTGCATAACAAACTCAAATTCTCCTCTTCTATAATGTCTTCAACTCTGATACCATGTATATTTTTACTTGTAGATTCAACATCTTATGTGATATGCTAAAATATAAGACAACAATCTACTCTACTCATCAGTGGAAACATAAATTAATCGATGAAAACTTTAAGCAGAAAAGGAATAATTTCAATCACACACAACACAATATTTTTACGGGGAAAGCAACTGCCCAAAACCCCAACTATCTATAATGCATTATGTTAGGTTCCTATACCAATAGGTGTCATTTTTCATGATTGACATTGATAAGGCATAATATGTTCAAACCTTTGGCTGGTTGCAAAGGTGTTCCATATTCCAAGAAAACAAAAAATTAAAAAATGAAAAGAGGGTATGCCCTAAAAGAAAAATCAAAGGGAAAAAAGAATGAAATGGTCACAAAGAAAGCAAATGAACCCCAAATAAAGGGCCATGGAAAGTGTGCAAGTTCAAAAAGCCACTACTATTCTATTTTTGCAAATAGCTTATGGAGTACAACTGCTGATTCATGTCTCAGTTGATGGATGGCCAAATAGCATAATCTTGGCTAAATTCATGTTTAAATTTCTTGTCTTAGAGATAGGGAACAAAATATGTCCAAATAGTTCAAGCTTGGTAGATGAGCAGTTAGGTAGAGAAGCAAAGGGTCTCAACAGCTAAATCTGAGCCCTTGGAAGAAATAAGGGCAAACTTAGATAGGAGGGTAGATACAAGAAAAGAATAGAGCAAGGGTTTGCTAGTTCAAATGCACCCAAGGAAAAAGGAGGAGAAAATGTTAGGAACAGTAGGCTGGGTAGGTAGTTTTGATGTTGCAGAAGCAGGTTCATGACTAATCTTGTCTTTCAAAGATGATTCATCTCATCACTATCATAAACACCATGGCAACTATGTGGTGACAGATCAAACGATGCACGTCTAACTTCCCCTCACTCCTCCCCCATCAATCACTCACTAACCTCCCCTCAAGAGATTGGGATCTGCTCAATACTCTAAAGTGCACTCCATTTTCATGAAAAAGAGGTAAGTAAAATGACATTTTTCTTAGAACAAGAAGCCACATTTATTGTGTAAAACATTTGTCTTCTTCTAAGCCTAATCTATCCAACTTCACAGCTTAAAAACTCTCTCATTTCCATAAAAAGTCTAAGTTGTTCACTCTTTGACTTAGTGCTTTATTCAAATATATGTTTCATATTAACACACTAACCCTATTATATTAAATCCCTATATATCTTTCCCCATACCTGTATTATGTAGATACAAAATAAAAACCCCAAAAAATTTATCATCACACCCGTGCTAAATAGCAATATGTCATTGTTTAAGGGGATCCAAGGTTTATTTGAAACCTTGTGATAACCCTCCCCACACACGACAACATTGGAATTTATTTAATCTCTGGTTAAATAAATAACCAAACTCCGCAACCCAAACCATGGAATAACCCCAAACCTTTGAAAAATCATTAAAATAATGGAGAGTCCCCGCGCCATACTGCACTGCCAACTACGTCATGTGTCAACCGTTGGATCTGATCCCGCAGATCGGATGACCCGCAGCCATATCACGACCCCTCCAGTGCCCGAATGATAGCTTCTGGGAAAATGATGGTTTCACCTCCGTACAAAATCCATGTGTCACCCGCTTGGTGCTATCGCGACCCCTCTGCCCAATACAACTTTTGCCCAAAAGAGGTGTGGGAAATACCGCATACCGCCCACCCCTCCGCTGGCCGCTCCTGTTGAAGTCACCCCCTCGTCACCGCCACATTGTCCACCACATCATGTCCAAGTCATTTGCCACCTCATGGCCACGTCACCCACGTCGTGACAAAACCTTATGTCACGATGACGTCATCACAAAAAAGCGCCAAAAAGCCCATAAAGCCCATAAAGCCAAATTTTTGTCAAAACTTAAGAATATATCATTTTCACACATTTTCTATTGGTTGCGCTTATGGAGCCTGTGCATGCAAATCACGATGAAGTCGACCACCAGAACTTCAGTCTGCCACCCGACTAGCATACTTCGGCCTTCCACGCTGCAATTCATCATCCAAACCTACAAATTAGTCGTGTGCGCGTCCAAAACCCAGGTATTTACTCGCTTTACCCTCCAAACCTGTGTTTTAAGAGTTTTCCACTGTAAATCACACCAAAAAGGCCGAATTTCAAATAAAAATCTGTGTATAGTTTCATACCAGTGTGCCAAGACCACTCTGTTGCCCATTTTCACCAAAAGGCTGCAAATTTCGTGTCTCTCCGTAAAATTCACCCAGTCAGTTGACTTCGAATTCGTTTTCCCCTACAATTCCTGGAGGAAAAAGCCCTGAGCTATTGTTTTGTCTATTTTGTGCCACAAAAACCCAAATTCTACTTTGAAAATCACAGGGTATTGAGCAAACATGGAAGCCCCTGCGCCCGTGGCCCTCAATATTGCGCCCCTTAATGCACCACACAAAGAACTGGAATGGATACCTTTAGCTGACAGGGATTTCCAGATTAATGATTTAGTTGGTGAAAAATCTCACCTCCAGGATTTTTGCGTAATTAGGAATAGCTACCACAGTAATGCCGATGTTTATGGAATTTGGGAGTCCAACATGCCCATGTACTACCTCCCTTCAGTGAATGTATTCCCTTACCTCATCCACGAATGCCATGCTAATTATGAGCCTACTCAAAGAGCAATTATGGCCCCTTCTGGAACTGTCCTCTTTCATATCACCCCTGGATCCATCAATGAGATGTTGCTCTTCAAGTCAACTCCACCTCTGACTCCTCTTTCCATGGGATTTTTGCTTGACCAAGGTGCCAAATTGCCTAGTTCATAGATAACAAGAATAGCTCAATTATTCATGAAGCCAGATTACCAACACCGAGGCCCAACTCCTTATCTATATATTTGGTTCACTGAAGCAGGAAAATTCATTATAGACATGATATTCTACATCTTGGGATTTAAAACCAGTGAGTATGTTGATGAGACTACCTTAGTTTTGTTGTCCATGTTTACTCCAGGACAGCCCCCTGCTATCAAGTATGATTATGCCACCTTCATAGCTGATAAGATCCATGAAAAATCATGTGCTTGGAGAGAGAAAGAGTATTTAAATACACATCATGCATATATCATTTGTTGTTGTACAATCAACCAGATATTTTTCAAATTCCCCTCAGAAAATTGGATTTCAAAGGAGAGAGAAGGTCTGTAATCTTCTGGACCTCAGTCTTCCACCATGTTCATGACTCCCCTTATACCTACTGTGAATTTATTGACCTATTCATACATACAGCCTCTTCTTTGTTGATGACAACTCCTGCCAGACTCTCTGGTGAAATGCAGAAAATTTTACAGCTATCCAAAAGCTACAATATAGGTGACTGGTACTTATACTAGAATCACACTGAAATCAGAATTTATGGTTGTACACTGTGCCCCTACAAGCTACCTAAATTTGTGCCTATGAGATTGTTTGCCCTAGAGTACTTCAGGCAGTTTATCCATGTAGACATCACCCACTTCTGCAAGGCTAAGAAAAAGGTGCAGCTCAAAATAAGAAATCAATTGGGCCCATTTGCCTTCAATAAAAGGGAAGCCTGGGAAGAGGCTGATAAGATTTTAGGGGAGAAACTTAAGTTGAAACAAATTTTTTATTGGGCACCATATGACCCCAATCATTTCATAAGTTATAGAAAAGTGAAAAATAAGCTACCAGCATATGTTCATTGCAAGATCCCTGAAATTCAACAATATGCTAATCAACAAGAATGGTTAGAAGGCACATTAGTTCAAGAAATTACTAAGGAAGAGAAATTGGAAAAAACCATGAAAGAGCTTGAAAAAACGCTTGACCTGGACTCTTTTGGAAAGGTATCCTTCAAACTGCCTCAGCATATAGGAGGTGACACATCTTTTGCTAGGACTTCTCAGCAGCCATCAAAAAAGGCCAGCACAGGGTTAGCTAAAGGCAAGCAGATGATAGACACAGAGTAGGAAGCAATGACAGACTAGCCAACTACATCAAAGGAACAAGGCCAAGGGCAAGGTCCTTCAACACAGACAAAAGCACCTGATGTCCCTGCATTACAAACTCCTCTAAATGAGTAAAGAGGCAAGAAAAGAGACAGAGAAGAAAGCACACCTGTGAGTGGACCAACAGAACAGCCAGGGGAAAAGAGGCAAAGGCTAAATCCTTACACTAAAGAGGAACTCTTGGAAGAAACAACAGGCAACCTAAGGGGTGAGGGAATGACTGGGCAACAAACTTCTCCAACAACGGGCACATCAGCTAGCTCATACCAGCAAGAGCTAGAGAGGCATCAAAAATGTGGAATTTTCATCCACCGGGCCTCAAAGCAAGCAAGGTTTAGATATTAAGAGAACATGTACTGATATAAAGGCTAAGAATGAGCCAATAAGAATCCAACTTTATAATCAATTGCTGAAAATGGCACCCACTAATCAACAAAGGTTAATGGCAACATATGATATTTAAGAGGGAAAAATGACCCTTAGTCACTTCCAGCCCAAAATGCAGTAGCCACAGTCAGTTGCTGATTACATCAGGACTAATCTGGAAGTTCTCGCCAAAGACATCCATCCAATGGACCATATTGAATTACATAAGCAAACCGGAGAAATGGTGTACTCCACCTTGGCAGACAAGGCATTGTTAGCTCACAAATTGCAAAATTCATTGCACAACAGCTCTGCCCAATTAGAATTGGAAAAGTCTTCTTCATTAGCCAAGGATAACAGGATCAAATCCTTGGAAGAAATTATCATTGAGCTGGGACATGATCCCAAGGATGCCAAGGGCATAAAGGCATTGATAAAAAAGAAGGAAGAAGACATTGCAGCCCTCAAAAAGCAATTAAAGCTGTCGATTACGATGCATCCACAAACCACAGAGGTAGTGCAGCAAAAAGAAGAGGAAGACATAATGGATTTGCTAATGAAAATGAATCAAAGACTAAATGAGACAAAGCAGGAATTAGAGAAGGCATTACAGGAAAAGCAGGGAGTGTCGACCTCCCAGCCTTCTCAAACAACTCCAAGAGCTACAACCTCTCCTCCTACAGTTACAATAGCAGTACCTTCCACTGTCCCAGCAACAGGTACATCAGCCACAGATACTTCAGCAGCAACAACAACGACAACACCAGGTACCAGCATGAGCATAGAAGAGCTAATGAAGGCAATGAAATATTTAGAACTCCAAGTGTCAGAGCTAAAGGAGGCCAAAGAGAAATTGGCAAAATTAGAAGTGAGTTATGACAAATCAAAAATGACTGTGGCAGAAAGAACAAGAGAGATAAAAGCATTGGAAAACAAGGTAAAATCCTTAGAAAAGGATATTTCTCTTCACAAACCTCTAACAAAAATCAAGAAGATCTTGTGGGTTAATATTGGGCAACCCATCACTGATCAATGGATATCAATACAAACAATCCATGAACAAATTGACTTAATAGTAAGAGCCCAAGAAGAGATTCAAAAGGCCAGGACATTATTGGGACACATGCCCAAACAGGCCAATAGGCTGGTACATTTTTTAAATACTCACACCAGTGAAGAACTAGCAGCATTGGATATCAGGGGCAAAACATGCACCATTTTGACAGTTAAAAGAGTGTTGACCATGAGGAATTTCATACAAAATTTGGAGAGAAAGTGCCAAGAGATGCAAATAGAAATAAATGCTTTTACAGAGAGATTTGCAATTTTGCAAGGAAAGGGTCTGCCCAGTTTATTAACCAATGATCATAAACTGATGACACGTGAAAACTATGCTCACAAGGTGAATACATATGCTACAAATCAGATCACAACCTCATCAAGCACTTTAGAAGAAAGAACACTCCCCTCGGGACAGAGCCTGTATGACAGTTTGGAAAATCTGTGTTATATTGAACATGAAATAAAACATCTTTTCACAGTCCAGCCCAATTTCTTCAGATATACGGAAGCTGATGAAACATTAAGAAAATTGCAAAGACACCAATTACCAGGGGAACAATGGTGGCAAAGCATGCTCGAGATTCTATGAATATGTATTTCATTTCTTTTTTAATCTTTATCTTGGAAAAATTCAATGCCCATATCACACACCATAAAGATGGAAAACAACAGAGGACAGGAATCAAGCTGAAGCAACAGCGTGTTAAAGCAGGATCAGGTACAGCCAAAAGGGCCGGGACAGCAGCACGGGATATCAACAGAAGAGAGCTGCCAGCTGACTCATTGAGTTTGAAAGTCAACATATCTGACCAACTAAAGCAGCCAACACAGCAGCAATTACTTCTTCATTATTTCTTCCCTGCTTTCAAGATCATTTATTTCTCCTCTTGACTTGGTAGGATGAGTTATTGTTAGATATTATCTCATTCAGATATTTTGTAAACACTTTTTGTATAAATACCTCCCCAAGTGAAGTATTAGTGGTTGGTTGGTGATAATTTCTTAGACTGCGCTGTAACTCAGAAGATTTTTTCAATACAGAAGCTGTTGGAATTCATTGTTGGTGCACTATCTGAATGTGGAATTGATGCTTTGGGCCCTGCTACAGAATTCTTGAGTCATGTTATGGATCAATAAGTTTCTCCTCACCTGTGCTTTACTGTTTATATGTTTATATACATCATATATATTTCATGATATTAATAATAGAGAAAAAGAATAGCCCAGAATTTGTTTGTTTACACTCTGTGTTCAATCTTTATTATTATTAATGTTTTCTTCAGGATCAACATAAATAGGAATTCTTAACTGCTCCTGTTTCCCTGGTTCTTATAGATTGATTTAATGTTAGGAAATTCTTGATTGCTTCTTGGTCATAATCATTCACTTTCTCTCTGTCTGCATGTTGAAGGATTCTTAACTGCCCTCCAACCACAGACTCCATCCCATCTAATTCAGCTTATGAATTGTTCCATAACTGATTACCCTTCTTTGTAGTGCCTCCTTCTGTCAAAGAGACCAGATCCAATGGTTCAACCTCCTAGACTCCATTAGCCCAATGGATTTAATTTTTCAAATTTATAGCCTTGTTCTACAGAACACCGCCATCCAAAACTCAACACCAAACCGTTGTACTTAATAACTAGCTTAACACGCCTTAAAACAAAGCTAAATTATAAAGAGAGAGCCCTCTCTGGATGCAGATTGGCTAGAATATGTGTTCAAAAGGTTGGTATGTGGTTACCTCGGCCGTATTCCCTCCTTAGAATTTTCCTGGGGAACAACCTGAGTGATAACATCATTGGCGACTCCACTGGGGACTTGAATGATTGTTTGTTACTGCTGTCTATTTTCTAAAGCTACAGGTGGAGCCTGAAGTTAGCCAAGTAGCCTTTAAAAATGTTTCTGTTGTGCAATTACAGGAGTAAATAAAAGTTGCTTCTGTCTATCTCCAGCCTAGTTCTAGGCTTTGAACAACTGTCTCAAAGACTTGATCAGTTTCCTTTGTTCATTAGACTTTTAGGAAAACCCTAGATTCTCATTAAAATTTCCTAGAAACATATTGTTACAAGTTGTATTCTTCAAATATTTCAAGCAAAAAACCAAAAATATAGTCAGAAGTTGGCTCCAAAGAAGAAGACCCATTATACCAGATCAAATCCAGATCCAAATCCTCCACTGATCTTTGAAAATCCTAATTTGATCCCTAAGAACCTTAGAAGCCGAGAGAATCAAGAAAATTGTGCTAATTTAAACCTTAATACACCTCAGCAGAACCCTATCCAAACTGAGCTCACTGCTGGAAAATCACAAATCCTATCTTCTATTACTATTGCTTCACCTAGTTCACCATCAGCACTCCAAACCACCTTTTTCAACCCCCCATCCACTGCACAAATTTCAACTGTTATCCCTGATCTTCCAGCTGTTATAATTATCTATGCAAATATGGAAAATCAATATGCTTCCTACAATTACCTGCAAATCTAGGGGCTATGCCTCAAGACTATCAGAGAAAAATCACTTATTTTGATGGTACTGGCACCTATACAACTCAACAACGTACCAAGAAGATCACAAATTATTTTGAGAACTATGAGATTGATGATGATGATGTCATAAGGAAGATCTTTGTCCAAAGTTTAACTGGTGATCTGAGGACCTGGTTTAGGGCACTCCCTGCGAATAGTATTGCTGATCCACAAGCCCTTTATCAGACTTTCCTAAACAGATGGGAAAAGAAGAAGGATGCCCTACACATATTATCAGAATATGAGAACTTGAAAAGAGGTCCACAAGAAAGTGTCCAAGATTACTGTGCCATATTTAATAATGTATACAATGCTATCCCTCAGAATCTCAGACCTCCACCAGACCTGGCCTTGACTAAATTCCCTGATGGATTTGACTCGGACATGGCTTACCAGCTTAGGGAAAGATCTCCTCCAAGTTTAGAAGACATGCAGAGTATAGCTATCAGTGTAGAGGCCAATCTGATTTCTAAACGAAATCGAGCTAGATCTAAGAGAAGAACAACTTTTAAGGAAGAACTTTCTGCATTTGAACAAAAATTAGATGTGATTATTAAAGGGATGGATAGACTTGGGGATAGAGTAGAAACCATTGAGAGGAAATCATCTTGGGAGGGCCAACCAAGCAACACTACAAGAAATCCAAATTTTAGAAAAAATCAAAACTCTAACACTGGAAACGCTGGTCCAGATCAAAGCATTAGGCCTCCATTTCAAGAAAACTATGTTGAAGCTTCAACTTCTAGTGAACCCATGGAAGATACTCATATTAACTTAATGGGTCTCAATAGCAGACAACAAATTTTCCTAACCCAAGAAGACCAAGAGGCCCACACTTTAGGTTAGTTTCAAATTCAATCAGGGGAATCCTTTGATTTTAAGGAAGGGTATGACACAGTTGTATATGAAGTCCATAAACAGTATAACTTGAGAAGCAGGAAAATAGATATCTCTGATGACAACAAGCAGAGAGAAACCAAACAACCTGCCAAACCCAAAAACAATAACTCTTCTAGACAAATCCCTCCTATGACAATGCCCAACTCAAATAGCCCAACTATTCAAGATGTTACAGATGGTCAAGAACATGATAAATAGTCTGCAACTTCCTTTCCTCCCAAAGAAAATGCAAAGGAACCTCCTGAAATTGATTTTGAGTTGGATTCAACTCATAACAACACTCCTGATAAAGAAAAAGGCATCGAAAACACAGCAAAAAAAGAAAACCTTGTTGCCCGAAATGCAAAAGTTCAGATGGAGAAACCTTTTAACCTCAAAACCGAAATAGGCAAATTGAAGGTAGCCATTTCGTTGTCCGAATTGGCTAAACATGATGTCTATAGACAACAAATCAGCAGATCACTACAAATTTTAGAACACAAAGATGCAGTGAATGTCTTAGAAGACCAACCAGAATTAATTTTTGGTCCTGAAGTAAATGGAAAGTCGGTATATGGAGGAGTTCCCTCTTTTATGTGAGTCTGAATATTCATGACAAAGTACTTCACAATGCAATGTTTGATTCTGGGGCCTCTCACAATTTGATGCCCAAATCAGTGATGGAAAAATTGGAACTAGACATAACCCGACTATACAAAGACCTATTCTCATTTGATTCTAGCCAAGTTAGATGCCTAGGATTGATTAAAGATCTGTGTGTATCATTGGTACAATACCCTTCCAAGACAATTCTAATGGATGTGGTAGTGGTTGATATCCCACCCAAATATGGAATGTTATTATCTAAATCCCGGGGTGCCAAGCTTCAGGGCTCTTCACAGCTTGACATGTCCTATGCCACCATCTCAGTCTTTGGCTAGCCAAAGAGATTATATAGGGAAACTTTGATGAAATATGTGGTCAGCAGCCAAGAGAAACCCCAAAATTTTCCCATTTATTCCATGCATTCTGATATGGACTCTTTCATCCTAAATACTGAAATTTGCCCTCCAACTGATAACAAGGTTTTAATATCAACACAAGAAAAAGTCATGAATGAAAAATCCAATGTTCAAATTCAAGAAATTTCTGTGACCAATGATAATACAGACACACAGGGGAAACCACATGAAACTGAAAATCCAAATCTGTCTACTAAGCAAAACTTTGAAACTCCTAATGCTAGCTGTAATAAGAAATCCTATGGTATTTAGAGTTTGATGGATCTGTTAATAAGCTAGGAGAAGGGGCAAGCATTTGGATACATAATGTGCAAAATGATCATGCTGAAGGACATGCATACAGGCTGAATTTTAGGTGCACAAACAACGTGGCTGAATATGAAGCCCTCCTGCTAGGATTAAAATTGATCAAAATCCTAGGGGCATCTAGGTTATCAATTTTGGGAGACTCTGATTTAGTTATTCAACAAATGAAAGGAAACTTTCTTACAAATGATCTCAGGTTAAAATCATATAGAGGAGCAACCATCGAAATACTCAACACCTTTTTGGAAACACAGCTGGCTAAAATTCCAAGGAAACGCAACTTACATGCTCACAGCTTGGCAACATTTGCCAGTACTTGTAAACTGCCATTTGAGCCTAATCATCATTTTACAGCTGAGATTAAACACAGGCCAAGTGTACCTGATAATGTAAAAAACTGGTAGGTGTTTGACAATTACACTCAGATAAACAATTTTTTGACCTTAAGAGAAGAATTTTCCAGCACATATATGGACACAAGCACTGTTTGTGAAGTTGAAAAAATAGACAAAACTTAATCACATATTGCAGCTGAAACAACAAATCAGATTTTGCATCCAACAATATTTACTAGCAAAGAGTTGCAAGAGCTTGAAAAATGGAATTTGAAGATATTGTTGGAGGTGAAGCTGAGGTGATTGAGTTGAAGGACAATTGTTTACCTACAGGATTAGCTCCCCTTGAGGATATTTTTGACTCAAATGATATTTTAAGGAAACCCAAAATGTAGCCATTAAACGCAGAAATTGAGGACTATAATATAGGCACTGAACAGAATCCTAAAATGATAAAATTGTCTAAAACTTTGCCTCCTGACCAAAAGCTTAAATATATTGAATTGTTCAAATAATTTCAAGATGTTTTTGCATGCAGCTATGAAGATCTTAAATCCTATGACACTTCTGTCATCCAACATACAATACCCCTAAAAGAAAATCAAAAACCTTTCAAGCAAAAGCTTAGAAGGGTAAATCCTATACTCCTTCCTCATTGAAAAAGAAGTCAAGAGAATGTATGAGGCTGGGATAATTGCGCCTATTAGATTTTCAGAATGGATCTCCAATTTGGTGCCAACTAGGAAGAAAACAGGAGAAATAAGACTGTTTGTTGATTTGAGAAATCTAAACAAAGTCTCTTTAAAAGACCACTATCCCTTACCCAAGATGGATCACATCTTACAAAGAGTAGTGGGAGCCTCTATAATTTCACTGCTAGATGGATTCTCGGGTTTCAATCAGATTCTAGTTCACCCTGATGATCAAGATAAGACCGCTTTTACCACACCTTGGGGAACCTTCAAATATGTGAAAATGCCATTCGGACTCAAGAATGCAAGTGCAACCTTCCAGCGAGCCATGGACATAGTGTTTGCTAAAGAAATTCATGATTTCCTAGTTATATACCTAGATGATCTCACTGCCTTTTCCAAATCAGATCAAGAACACCTAAATCATCTGAGACAAGTGTTTTTAATTTGCAGAAAGTGTGGTATATCACTAAATCCAAAGAAGTCATTGTTTGGTCTAGAAGAAGGTAAACTGCTAGGTCACATAATCTCTAAAGATGGCATAAGAATTGATCCAGACAGGATACAAGCCATTCTACAAGTTCCTCACCCAAGAAATATCAAAGAACTTCAAGCTTTCCTAGGGAAGATCAATTTTTTGAGAAGATTCATACCCAACTTGGCTGAAATGATAAGATTGCTGAACAACATGCTAAAGAAGGATTCCAAGGTAAAATGGACAATAGAAGCCAAACAAGGCTTTGAAGAAATCAAAATAGCTTTAACTAAAACACCAGTCCTCACAAGCCCGAAATTTGATAGAGACTTTATAATCTTTTCCTTTGCCTCAGAACATACTATTGTTGTTGTCTTGCTATGAAAGGATGATAAAGGACATGAAAACCCCATAGCCTTCTTCAGCAAAGCACTTAGAGATGCACCTCTTAAATATCAAATCATGGAGAAACAGGCTTATGCTCTAGTAAAAGCTATTAAGGATTTCAGAGTTTATATCTTATACTCTCATATAATAGCTTATGTGTTGAATACTGTTGTCAAGGATATTATAACTCAAGAAGGAATTGAAGGCAAAAGAGGCAAGTGGATAGCTAACATTTTGGAATATGACATTGAAATTAAACCAACAAAGCTGATAAAAGGACAAGGATTAGCAAAACTTATGACTGAAACCAATTTTCAAGCCCTTGACATCAATGAACTGGATAATGAATAGGAGATGGCGACTCCACAGACCAATCAAGTCTTTTTAAAATCACCTTGGTATGTTGACATCATACATGTATTGCTAAATCTGCAAGCTCCTCCAGGGTTATCCATAACTAAGAAAAGATTTCTGAAAATGAAGGCTTCAAAGTTTTGTATTGTAGATAATGCTTTGTTTTGGAAAAATCATGAAGGCATTTTACTGAATTGCTTAACGAAGGATGAAACTGACAAAGTGTTGAAATAATTTCATGCAGGGAACTGTGGTGGACATTTATATTGGAAATCAACCACTGATAAAATCCTAAGGGCCGGATTTTATTGGCCCACCCTATTTGCTGATGTCAAAAAGTTTGTAACTTCTTGCCACAAATGCCAAATATTTGACGGCAAGAAGAAGCTTCTACCTCTACCCCTCAAGCCAATTTCCACTGAAAGACCATTTCAACAATGGGGTTTAGACTTCATCGGGGAAATCCACCCTTCATCCTCTGGCCAACAAAAATGGATCCTTACTGCCACTAATTACTTCACCAAATGGATAGAGGCCATCCCTTGTAGGCAGGGCAATGACTTAGTAATCATGCAATTCCTAGAAACCAACATCCTATCCAGATTTGGCTGTCCCGAAAAGATTATAACAGACAATGTTGCTGCCTTCAAATCCAAGAGAATGATCAATTTTTGTCACAAGTACCACATTACCTTAGGCCATTCCATAGCCTACTACCCTCAAGGTAATGGTTTAGCTGAATCATCCAATAAAATCCTAATCAATATCATTAAGAAAGTCCTGGAGGAAAATAAGAAGAACTGACATAAAAATCTTATCAATGCACTTTGGGCAGACAGATTGACTACAAAGAGATCCATTGGAACAAGCCCCTATGAGCTAGTTTATGGCATGGACGCTACATTCCCTTCATCCTTGGGAGTTCCTGTGATGAAATTGCTGCAAGAAGTGCATGAAGAACCCAATGACATTCAGAGAAGGATAAATTAGACTATTCATCTACAGCAGACCAAAGAAGAAGTATATCAGAGGTCTCAAGGGTTACAAGAAAAGCTAAATAAGATATTTGATAAGAGGACTAAGGTAGAAGATTTCTTCGTAGGAGACAAGGTTTTGAAATGGCACTCAAGGAGAGAAGATAAAGGAAAACATGGGAAGTTTGACTTCCTGTGGAGAGGGCCTTTTATCATCCAAGTTGCACAAGGAAACAACACTTATTTCTTAAAGAGCTTGGAAGGCACAGAAGCAAAGGGAGGGCTAGTTAATGGCCGGATGCTCAAACACTATTTGAGTTGACTATCTAAGGTATTTATGTCCCAACCTGTACAGTTTATAGTTAAAATGTCTAGGCTTGAATTAGACAGCAAGTTTACTGAAGTTAAAGCCCGAAGAGAAGGCCATGAGCTTCACTATAACAATTGTCATAAGTTGAATAAAACAACCAGCAAAAACAGATTTCACAAGAAGAAAACAGAGGTGTAATTGTTTGGATCAGCTCATGAAAGATGTGCATATTTTACATGGTCCTCTATATAGTTCGTTCACTTCCAGCAAAGAAAAATTTCAGAATGCAACAAAAGGTATATACAAGGCACTCTGACATGCTATTCTTGACTTTTCATCAAGAAAAGCCATCCCCAAGTGGAGCCACTGTTAGGTTCCTATACCAATAGGTGTCATTTTTCATGATTGACATTGATAAGGCCTAATATGTTCAAACCTTTAGTTGGTTGCAAAGGTGTTCCATATTCCAAGAAAAGAAAAAATTAAAAAATGAAAAGAGGGTATGCCCTAAAAGAAAAATCAAAGGGCAAAAAGAATGAAATGGTAAAAAAGAAAGAAAATGAACCCCAAATAAAGGGCCATGGAAAGTGTGCAAGTTCAAAAAACCACTACTATTCTATTTTTGCAAACAGCTTATGGAGTACAACTTTTGATTCATGTCTCAGTTGATGGATGGCCAAATAGCATAATCTTGGCTAAATTCATGTTTAAATTTCTTGTCTTAGAAATAGAGAACAAAATCTGTCCAAATAGTTCAAGCTTGGCAGATGAGTAGTTAGGTAGAGAAGCAAAGGGTCTCAACAGCTAAATCTGAGCCCTTCGAAGAAATAAGGGCAAAGTTAGATAGGATGGCAGCTAAAAGAAAAGAAGAGAGCAAGGGTTTGCTAGTTCAAATGCACCCAAGGAAAAAGGAAGAGAAAATGTTAGGAATAGTAGGCTGGGTAGGTAGTTTTGATGTTGTAGAAGCAGGTTCATGACTAATCTTGTATTTCAAAGATGATTCATCTCATCACTATCATAAACACCATGGCAACTATGTGGTGACAGATCAAATGATGCATGTCTAACTTCCCCTCACTCCTCCCCCATCAATCACTCACTAACCTCCCCTCAAGAGATTGGGATCTGCTCAATACTCTAAAGTTCACTCCATTTTCATGAAAAAGATGTAAGTAAAATGACATTTTTCTTAGAATAAGAAGCCACATTTCTTGTGTAAAACATTTTTCTTCTTCTAAGCCTAAGCTATCCAACTTCACAGCTTAAAAACTCTCTCATTTCCCTAAAAAGTCTAAGTTGTTCACTCTTTGACTTAGTGCTTTATTCAAATATATGTTTCATATTAACACACTAGCCCTATTATATTAAATCCCTATATATATTTCCCCATACCCGTATTATGTAGATACAAAATAAAAACCCCAAAAAAATTATTATCCCGCCCCTGCTAATTATAGCAATATGTCATTATTTAAGGGGATCCCAGGTTTATTTGAAACCCTGTGATAACCGTCCCCGCACAGGACAACAATGGAATTTATTTAATCTCTGGTTAAATAAATAACCAAACTCCGCAACCCAAACCATGGAATAACCCCAAACCTTTGAAAAATCATTAAAATAATGGTAGGTCCCCACGCCATACTGCACTGCCAACTCCGTCATGCGTCAACCGTTGGATCCGATCCCGCAGCCATATCGTGACCCCTCCAGTGCCCGAACGACAGATTGCGGGAAAATGGCGGTTTTGCCTCCGTACAGAATCCACGTGTCGCTCGCCCGGTGCTATCACGACCCCTCTGCCCAATACAGCTTTTGCCCAAAAGTGGTGTGGGAAATACTGCATACCGCCCACCCCTCCGCTGGCCACTCTTACTGACGTCACACCTCATCACTGCCGTGTTGTCCACCACATCATGTCCAAGTCATTTGCCACCTCATCGCCACGTCACCCACGTTGTGACAAAACCTTACGTCATGATGACATCATCACAAAAAAAGCGCCAAAAAGCCCATAGAGCCAAATTTTTGTCAAAACTCAAGAATATATCATTTTCACGCATTTTCTGTTGGTTGCGCTTACAGAGCCTATGCATGCAAATCACGATGAAGTCAACCACCAGAACTTCAGTCCACCACCCGACCAGCATACTTCAGCCTGCCACGCTGCAATTCGTCATCCAAACCTGCAAATTAGTTGTGTGTGCGTCTAAAACCTAGGTATTTACCCGCTTTACCCTCCAAACTTGTGTTTTAAGAGCTTTCCACTGTAAATCACACCAAAAAGGCCGAATTTCAAATTAAAATCTGTGTATAGCTTTCATACCAGTGTGCCAAGACCACTTTGTTGCCCATTTTCACCAAAAGGTTGCAAATTTCGTGTCTCTCCGTAAAATTCACCCAGTCAGTTGACCTCGAATTTTCTTTGGCCTACAATTCCTGGAGGAAAAAGCCCTGAGTTGTTGTTTTGTCTATTTTGTGCCACAAAAACCCAAATTCTACTTTGAAAGTCATAGGGAATTGAGCAAACATGGAAGCCCCTGCGCCCATGGCCCTCAATATTGCGCCCCTCAATGCACCACACAAAGAACTGGAATGGATACCTTTAGCTGACAGGGATTTCCAGATTAATGATTTAGTTGGTGACAAATCTCACCTCCAAGATTTTTGCGAAATTAGGAATAGCTACCGCAGCAATGCTGATGTTTATGAAATTTGGGAGTCCAACATGCCCATGTACTACCTCCCTTCAGTGAATGTATTCCCTGACCTCATCCAACAATGCCATGCTAATTATGAGCCTACTCAAAGAGCAGTTATGGCCCCTTCTGGAACTATCCTCTTTCATATCACCCCTGAATCCATCAATGAGATGCTGCTCTTCAAGCCAACTCCACCTATGACTCCACTTTCCATGGGATTTTTTCTTGACCAAGGTGCCAAATTGCCCAGTTCAGAGTTAACAAGAATAGCTCAATTGTTCATGAAGCTAGATTACCAACATTAAGGCCCACCTCCTTATCTAGATATTTCGTTCACTGAAGCAGGAAAATTCATTATAGACATGATATCCTACATCTTGGTATTTAAAATCAGTGAGTAATTTGTTGAGACTACCTTAGTTTTGTTGTCCATGTTTACTCTAGGACAGCCCCCTGTTGGCAAGTATGATTATGCCACCTTCATAGCTGATAAGATCCATGAACAATTCATGTGCCTGGACAGAGAAAGAGTATTTAAATACACATCATACATAGATAATTTGTTGTTGTACAATCAACCAGAATTTTTTTTAATTCCCTTCAGAAAAGGGGATTTCAAAGGAGAGCGAAGGTCTGTAATCTTCTGGACCTCAGTCTTCCACCGTGTTCATGACTACCCTTATACCTACTGTGAATTTATTGACCTATTCATACATCCAGCCTCTTCTTTGTTGATGACAACTCCTCCTGCCAGACTCTCTGGTGAAATGCAGAAAATTTTACAGCTATCCAAAAGCTACAGTATAGGTGACTGGTACTTATACCAGAATCACACTGTAATCAGAATTTATGGCTGTGAACTGTGCCCCTACAAGCTACCTAAATTTGTGCATATGATACTGTTCTCCCTAGAGTATTTCAGGCGGTTTATCCATGTAGACATCACCCACTTCTGCAAGGCTAAGAGAAAGGTGCAGCTAAAAATAAGAAATCAATTGGGCCAATTTGTCTTCAATAAAAAGGAAGCGTGGGAAGAGGCTGATAAGATTTTAGGGGAGAAACTTAAGCTGAAACAAAGTTTTTATTGGGCACCATATGACCCCAATCATTCCATAAGTTATATGGAAAGTGAAAAACAATCTACGAGCATATGTTCATTGCAAGATCCCTGAAATTCAACAATATGCTAATCAACAAGAATGGTTAGAAGGCACATTAGTTCAAGAAATTACTGAGGAAGAGAAATTGGAAAAAACCATGAAAGAGCTTGAAAAAACGCTTGACCTAGACTCTTTTGGATAGGTATCCTTCAAACTGCCTCAGCATATAGGAGGTGACACATCTTTTGCTGGGACTTCTCAGCAGTCATCACAAAACGCCAGCACAAGTTCAGCTAAAGGCAAGCAGATGATAGACATAGAGCAGGAAGCAATGACAGACCAACCAGCTACATCAAAGGAACAAGGCCAAGGGCAAGGTCCTTCAACACAGACAAAAGCACCTGAAGTCCCTGCATTACAAACTCCTCTAAACGAGGAAAGAGGCAAGAAAAGAGACAGAGAGGAAAGCACACCTGTGAGTGGACCAGTAGAACAGCCAAGGGAAAAGAGGCAAAGGCTAAATCCTTACATTGAAGAGGAACTCTTGGAAGAACAACAGGCAGCCTAAGGGGTGAGGGAATGACTGGGCAGCAAACTTCTCCAATGACGGGCACATCAACTAGCTCATACTAGCAAGAGCTAGAGAGGCAAAAAAGTGTGGAATTTTCATCCATAAGGCCTCAAAGCAAGCAAGGTTCCGATATTAAGAGAACATCTACTGAGATAAAGGCTAAGAATGAGCCAATAAGAATCCAAGTTTATAATCAATTGCTGAAAATAGCCCCCACTAATCAACAAAGGTTAATGGCAGCATATGATATTCAAGAGGGAAAAATGACCCTTAGTCACTTCCAACCCAAAATGTAGCAACCATAGTCAGCTGTCAATTACATCAGAACCTATCTGGAAGTTCTCGCCAAAGACATCCATCTAATGGACCAGATTGAATTACATAAGCAAACCAGAGAAATGGTGTACTCCACCTTGGCAGACAAGGCATTGTTAGCTCACAAATTGCAAAATTCATTGCACAACACTTCTGCCCAATTAGAATTGGAAAAAGCTTCTTCATTAGCCAAGGATAACAGGATCAAATCCTTGGAAGAAATTATCACTGAGCTGGGACATGATCCCAAGGATGCCAAGGGCATAAAGGAATTGATAAAAAAGAAGGAAGAAGACATTGCAGCCCTCAAAAAGCAATTAAAGCTGTCGATTACAATGCATCCACAAACCACAGAGGTAGTGCAGCAAAAAGAAGAGGAAGACATAATGGATTTGCTAATGAAAATGAATCAAAGACTAAATAAGACATAGCAGGAATTGGAGAAGGCATTACAGGAAAAGCAGGGAGTGTCGACCTCCCAGCCTTCTCAAACAGCTCCAACAGCTACAACTGCTCCTCCTACAGTTACAACAGCAGTACGTTCCACTGTCCCAGCAACAGGTACATCAACCACAAATACTTTAGCAGCAGCAACAATAACAGCACTAGGTACCAGCATGAGCATAGAAGAGCTAATGAAGGCAATGAAAGATTTAGAACTCCAAGTGTCAGAGATAAAGGAGGCCAAAGAGAAATTGGCAAAATTAGAAGTGAGTTATGACAAATCAAAAATGACTGTGGCAAAAAGAACAAGAGAGATAAAAGCATTGGAAAACAAGGTAAAATCCTTAGAAAAGGATATTTCTCTTCACAAACCTCTAACAGAAATCAAGAAGATCTTGTGGGCTAATATTGGGCAATCCATCACTGATCAATGGAGATCAATACAAACAATCCATGAACAAATTGACTTAATAGTAAGAGCCCAAGAAGAGATTCAAAAGGCCAGGACATTATTGGGACACATGCCCGAACAGGCCAACAGGCTGGTACATTTTTTAAATACTCACACTAGTGAAGAACTAGCATCACTGGATATCAGGGATAGAACAGGCACCATTTTGACAGTTAAAAGAGTGTTGACCATGATGAATTTCATACAAAATCTGGAGAGAAAGTGCCAAGAGATGCAAATACAAATAAATGCTTTTACAGAGAGATTTGAAATTTTGCAAGAAACGGGTCTGCCTAGTTTATTAACCAATGATCATAAACTGATGACACATACAAACTATGCTTACAAGGTGAATACATATGCTACAAATCATATCATGGCCTCATCAAGCACTTCAGAAGAAAGAACACTCCCCTCAGGATATAGCCTGTATGACAGTTTGGAAAATCTATTTTATATTGAACATGAAATAAAACATCTTTTCACAGTCCAGCCCAATTTCTTCATATAGACGGAAGCTAATGAAACATTAAGAAAACTGCAAAGACACCAATTACCAGGGGAACAATGGTGGAAAAGCATGCTGGAGATTCTATAAATATGTATTTCATTTCTTTTTTAATCTTTATCTTGGCAAAATTCAATGCCCATATCAAACACCATAAAGAAGAAAAACAATAGAGGACGAGAATCAAACTAGATCAACAGTGTGTTAAAGCAGGATCAGGTACAGCCGAAAGGGCTGGGACAACAGCGCGGGATATCAATAGAAGACAGCTACCAGCTGACTCATTGAGTTTGAAAGTCAACATATCTGACCAATTAAAGCAGCCAGCACAGTAGCAATTACTTCTTCATTTATTCAAGATCATTTATTTCTCCTCTTGACTTGGTAGGATGAGTTATTGTTAGATATTATCTCATTCAGGTATTTTGAAACACTTTTTGTATAAATACCTCCCGAAGTGAAGTATTCGGGGTTGGTTGGTGATAATTTCTTAGACTGCGTTGTAACTCAGAAGATTTTTTCAATACAAAAGCTGTTGGAATTCATTGTTGGTGCACTATCTGAATGTGGAATTGATGCTCTGGGCCCTGCTACAAAATTCTTGATTCATGTTATGGATCAATAAGTTTCTCCTCACCTGTGCTTTACTTTTTATATGTTTATATACATCATATATGTTTCATGATCTTAATAATAGAGAAAAAAGAATAGTCCAGAATTTGTTTGTTTACACTATGTGTTCAATCTTTATTATTATTAATATTTTCTTCAGGATCAACATAAATAGGAATTCTTAACTGCTCATGTTTCCCTGGTTCTTACAGATTGATTTAATGCTAAGAAATTCTTGATTGCTTCTTGGTCATAATCATTCACTTTCTCTCTGTCTGCATGTTGAAGGATTCTCAACTGCCCTCCAACCACAGACTCCATCACATCTAATTCAGCTTATGAATTGTTCCATGATTGATTACCCTGCTTTGTAGTGCCTCCTTCTGTCAAAGGGACCAGATCCAGTGGTTCAACCTCCTAGACTCCATTAGCCCAATAGATTGAAGTTTTCAAATATATAGCCCTATTCTATAGAACACCACCATCCAAAACTCAACACCAAACCCTTGTACTTAATAACTAACCTAACACACCTTAAAACAAAGCTAAATTATAAAGAGAGAGCCCTCTCTGGATGTAGATTGGCTAGAATCTGTGTTCAAAAGGTTGGTCTATGGTTACCTCGGCCGTATTCCCTCCTTAGAATTTTCCTGGGGAACAACCTGAGTGATAACACATTAACTAGAAGATCTGAGAATAAAATAAAATGCTTGTTCAACCGGAACAATCCTTGCACAAGTACAATCTATCTCTTTGCTTCACAAACCAGCTCAAGCCAACACTTGGCCAAATATGTTTCTTGTGAAGCCCCTACATCCTTGCACAATTCATCAGAGAATTAGCCCATATTTATTTGGGAAATTCCTCATCCATAACTGTGCAATCCATCCATGGGCCTTCTATTGATTGCATGCACCATCTATACAACTCGAAAAATTATACAACTGATAGTACGTTGACCCTGAACTCTAATCTCAACTGGGTTTTCCTTTGAACTAACATGCATGAGTTATTTTTGAGTGAATTAGTAATTATCTGATTGATCATTGCATGTGAATTAAATCCAATTTAAATCACTTGACCACTCCTAGTTCCTCCAATAGTTAGAACTAGCTTAACTGAATTTAACTCAATTAAGCTTAATTAAATAATTACAACTCAATAAGAACTCAATTTGGACCCATAAAATTTAGCACTCTACATGACTCTAGATAAACTTCCAACTCGAATTTATTGATCTAACTAAGTCAAATTAACTTAGTTAACCATTACAAGTTGCTATGAGAATAAAATTTATATCTAATTCCCAATTTAATTCAAGGAAAATTAAATTAGAATTTCTAGATTTTATTTTTAACATTTCTTGTTGTTATTTTCAACGAGTAGTTAGATAAATGTTTTAAAACAATACTATTTTCCAATGAAAAATCATAGAATTTCAATGAAAAAAATAAGTTGCATTATCAAATACAAGTGACTTAGGAATGCCAAACCTAGTAATGATGTTCTAGTTGATAAAGCAAATGAATTCTTGGTCGTTCACTAGTCTAAGTGGAATGGCTTCGACCCATCGGGCGAAATAATATGTAGCAGTTAATATATATTGATGTTTCTTTGATGAATGTGGGAAGATTTCTTCAATGGCATCTAGTCCCCATCGTTGGAATGGTTCTTCAACAACAATCAGTTGTAATGGGGCAACTGACCTATTTTCGTGACCAACTCATCTTTGACAGACAAAAAATTTGCGAGAATAGGCTTTTGCATCTTTGAATGGAATTGGCCAATAATATATGGCTCACATCACTTTATGCATTGTCATATCACCTGCGTAATTCCCACCAGTTGGCCCGTCATGAAGATATTTCAACACACTTTCTAAATCTGGTGATTCTAAACATCTAAGAAAGACACCTCTATGATGCTTTTGAAAAATTACACCAGGAACAAACTGATAAGATAATGCCTTAAGATGAATTTCCCTTTTCTGCTTCGTTGACAGGGTTGACAGCGAGCTTCCTTGTTCCATATATTGTCGTAAGTCAGCATATTTAGACGAGGTTGTAATTTTTGGGGTAGCTTGATCAATGTTGTACATGTCAATTTCTTGTTCCCAACTAGAAGTGTCTTCTTCTGGTGAGTTAACCACTTCTACAGCTAGCTGACAAAAACCATGGAATTTGATTGTGTGAACTGGCTTGAATTCTAGATCATATTCCTATAAACTCGTCATCTAGTTAGACCTCCATTCACCTAATTCTTATTGTACAAACAATGATATTATCATCAAGTGAGGAATGAAGATGGTGATAACATGACTTTTTAGAAGATAAGGCCTAAAGTGTTTCACTGCCTTATAGGTTGTGTTACACAGTAATTTGTCACCGTTTGTCACTGTCCCTGTTACCCCTCTCCTGCATCTTGGAGGACCTATTCCGGGACTTGTGAGAAGTGACAAGACTTGAAACCACTTGCCTTATTCACCTCTAAACATGAGCTTCATATGCCCTTAAGACATCTCCTACTCATTGCCCTTAAAAACATCCCTTTTTGCATTAGCGTTGGTGCCCTGTGTTATGCCCGCGTCAATGGGGAAAATCCTATTGAAAGTGCGCGCCATTAGCGCTCTGTCCCAGAGTCGCAATCGCGCCAACCATTTTGGGCAAAGTTTTGAACTAATCAAACCTCCGAAGGTTCTGTCCAACTCATTCACCAAAAGGATTCCAAGTTGAGTGAGGATGGTTTGGCTTCGAATCTCCTTGGATGGAAAGTAGTTTGCCACCATTCCATGGAAGTTTCCAAGTGATGAAGCCAAATCCATTATTGTGGGGGATTGACCTTATCTCTTCCTTTTCCTCTATAAAAGCTTTTCTCCATGGCTTGAGCAAGCTAGTTCTGACTCTAGTGGAAATACTTGTGTTGAAAGGAAGATATCAAAAGATTGGAGTTGCAAGAAGCCTTCTTTGTATCCATAAGGCTTTACCTAAGTAAGGAGACCTTGTCACTAAAGAGAGAGAGAGCTTGCCCCTCATCCCTTCAAGCTTTTGCAAGACTTGTGTAGCTGAACACCTAGCCAAAGGAGGACTTGACGTCAGGACGCTGGTTGTATTCTCCTTTGTTGAATTATTAATAATAGATGACTATCATTATGGTTCCATTCTCATTGTACTTGTAATGGTTGATGTTGAATTATGTCCTTCCTGATTGATGTATAATTGCATATATCAGATTTCACGCTTGTGTTTGTGTTGTTCTCTTTGTGTGCAGGTGTCCATTCACGTGGATAGTGGAGGATCGTGACCGACCAAGGCAAAGGAACGTGGGCGACGTTTCTTCTACAAACTAAAGTGTTGGATCTCAAGTAGGTCTTCATCACCTACCTTTTATTTGCAATTAGGAACTTGCGGGATAGCATTGTTTGATTGTGGCTAGACCCGTTCTGGGCTAGTAGGGATCACCTCTATCCGTAGAGGGGATTTACCTCTCCAACAATTTGGCGACTCCGCTGGGGAGTTTTAGCTTGTTGTTTGATTTGTAAACTTAGACGGAGTCTGAAACACGGCTAGATAGCCTTCGAAACACTATTGATTTGCAGTAGTGAAGTAGATCAAAGTCACTTCAGTCGATCTCCGATTTGGTTTAAGAACTGAACAATTTGGAGTTTGTCTTGCCTCATTAGTTTTCTTTTGTTTGCTTGCTTAGAGAAGCTTTTGGAATTGAATTTCTTGTTGCCCCTGTGCTTCTTGACTTGCTTAGAGATTGTGACCCAAGCCCTGGACTGCGTATTTTTCTTTTGAAATTGGCAAACTTTGTTAGCGCGGTTTTTGCCTTCACAGTCGCGCTAGTGGCCCTTGTTTCTAACTGACAACCCGCGCCAATCCCTATTTAGCGTGAGTTGTAGCCTGACAGTCACGTCAGGCCTTTTAGTTTTTTGGTCCACTTGTTTTGCTTGCTGTCTGAGCTTGGATTTCCATTTTGCCACCTCTTTTTCAGTTGCTGGAGTGTGTTCAAGCCCTGTTTGACTGGTTTTCAACCTTTGTCCTCTGGGTGTTTGCCTCTTTCCATCGATTTCACACCTCAACCCTAGGGCATCTAGTGGCCGTGTGTGTCGAGCCTCCCATGGGAGTTTTGGGTTCTTTGATCATCTAGTTAACCTTGTGATTGCTTTTCGCACTTTCTTCAGTGATTGTTGAAGTGTTTTGAGTGATTTCCGAACAACTTGCTCTTGTTTGCTTGGATTTCATTCTAGCTTTGTTTGAGCTTAGATCACATAGCTCATGCGAAGCTTTGTTTTCCTTTCGATTTGGAGAACTGTGTTAGTGTCTTGGGATTTCATTGTGTCTTCATTGAGTGAATTTGCTTCTTTGCTCAATGTTGTTATCTTTCAAAATTCATTCTAGTGCATTGTGCTTATAGAAAGGAAAATCAAATAATCTCTTTTGCATTTAATAGTGAATGGAATAGAACTTTTCGTTATGTGCATTATTGAAAAGAGAAAAGTTTTGTTTATTTGCCATTAGCTACATTAGGGTGTTTGGTTGATTGTGTTCATTTTGTTTGATTGAAACTCTTAACCTTCTCGTAGTTAGTATTCATCGAACGAAATGGCTTTCTTTCGCATGTAGCTTGCATCTAGGAAATTGTGAAAGATCACATATGGTAGGGCCTT
>APFE031719575.1:156962-168349 GCA_000404065.3 Pinus taeda
GACTGGATGAGACATGTCGTCTAGCCTCCCTAGCTATCGAAGCTCAAAAGAAGCGAGTGAAAACTCACTTCGATAACACTGTTAATCCCTGCTCTTTCATCGAGGGAGATCTAGTATTGCTCTACGATCAAGCTAACGATAAGCTGGGGGCAGGAAAACTCGAGCCAATGTGGCATGGGCCCTATATTGTGAAAAGAGTTTACAAAAAGGCACCTATGAGCTGATAGATTATGAAGGGAATCCCCTAGACAGGCCCCGCAATGGGCTGTATATTAAGAAATATTATGCCTGAGTCCAAGCACTCTCTCTTTTATTTTTTACATGCATATTCTTTTTAACAGTGTGTTGTGTGTGTGTGTGTTTATTTAATTTTTATCTCAGTGTGTCGGCGTGATCGCTGCTTATTGTGTCTTTTGCTTCTTGAACAGATGTCTAGATCACCTTACGTTGGTTTCGCTGATGGTGCTTCCTGCAGTACTCGCAATCCGTCATCTACGGCATGGGTGATCTACGATCCTCATGGTGAGTTAGTAGATATTCAAGGAGTGTGTCTGGGTTGTACAATGAACAATGTGGCTGAATATAGTGTTGTAATTGAATTATTAGCCGAGGCGATTAACCTCGGAATCCGCTCATTGGTTGTAAACTTAGATTCACAACTTGTAGTCCACCAGCTCAATGGATGATATTTCGTTAAAGATCATTACATTTTAAGGTTGTATTTACGTGTTAAGTTATTGGAAAGAGATTTTGATTACATTACCTATCATCACATTCCAAGAAGACTTAATGCGGTAACCGATGCATTAGCTAACTATGTATTGGACAGACATTTGCATAATATGTAAATCAACACAATACAGGAAGCATAAGATACAATAAAAACACCATGTATATATATATATATATATATATATCATGTGGCGCACTGAGGCGCTAAAAAAATAGAGTGTACATGTCTCGATAGAGTATGTGTTCTCCGTACATCTGAGACACATGTCTCTCAAAAAATATATATGCAGAAAATAAAGTCTAGGAGTCTAAGCATGGTGGTGCTCATGATAGCACATCACCGCTCGCACCAATCGTCTCAATAGACGATGGACACGAGTCGGCACTGCTACTGTATGCCTCTGGTAAGCGAAAGGAACATCTGCCAATCTAGCATAACCGGGAATCCCTTGGGAAAGCCCCTCGAGATTCTGTATCAACTCCTCCCCCACGACACCTCCTACCTATGGGTCGGCTGCGTGTTGGCCTCTTCGCGCTGTAGGGGATAGCCCGGCTGGACGCTCTGGGCCCACATCTGCATATACATATATTCATCATTAGTACATGCATGTATTAAAAAAGACAAAAAAAAATGAAAAACATCAAAATCAAGGAGTACATACCTATCTCCTCCTCCCATTCCTCCCCCTCTGGTAGTGGAAGGTTTGGGTCTCCCATGAAACTGGTCCCTACATACGACCAATCCTGGATCACGACCAGCTATCGTCGGAGCCATAGTCGGAGCCATATGAAGAACTCGGGATGCCATGACATCTCCTGGCCTCCTCCTCCTCTGGGCATCAGTGCTGCTCAACAAGCCATTCTAGGCTCTTGTGGCAATGGATCTGCCACCACAGCTCTTTGAATCTGGAAGAGTGGTATTCGTTCCAGGAAGAACGATACCACGATCGAACCGTATGCAAACTGTTTCGTCTCCGCTCGCTTGCAATTGGTGAGCTGCCTCTTAATGTTAGTAGTCACCGCTGCAGCCGAGTTAAAGATGGTCGGACTGAGACATTCAGTCGCTAGGATCAGGTGGTTCTTGTTGGCCTCATGGGGCACTTGTACCTCAGCTGCGCGTGTGATGGTGAAGAGGATGGCTTTCAGAGTCAAATCCCGGATGGTGTTGATTAACACCTTAGCACTCCGCTACTCGAATTGTGCTTCTGGGCACACTCGAGCTTTCACTTCACCAACCTTCTCCCCAGAAGGTCTACTACCTGTCAGAATAGGAACTGCCCCTCTCCATGACAATCTCGTGATGAAGTAAACATCGGAGACCTCGAGCTCTAACGTCTGATTCCGAAGACGAAACACTTGGTCGTCTACATCCCAAGCATCAATGATAAACTGCAACAACTTAGGTTGCGACCGCATGTATGATGTGAGAAAGAATTTCTTAAGGCCACAATCCCTCAGGGCGTTCATGCACCCTTCATCCTCAATGGCTGAGGCATCCACAATGTCATGTTATCGCTCTTTCCATTCTGCCACCATTTTGACCTGTTTCTTGCACCCACAAGGACAAATTTGCCTTTATTAGGACATTGGACAAATTCTAATCCAGAGAAATTTCAAGTTGAACGGGTAAAAAACATGTGAAAAGTTGGGTCGCGTGGTTAGCGCAACTGTTCTTAAAACATTCGCGCTAATGGCGCGGCTCCCTTGGGTATTTCACCCCATTAGCGTGGGTCCGCGCCGGATACCCGCGCCAATGGGGCGAAGCCCTAATTTTGAAATTCCCCCTTGATGGGGCCCAATCAGGAACTAAATGAATTAAAAATGGTACGAAAATGGAGCTAAGGGAAGCGCCTCTTACCTGGAACTAACGAGGTCGCGAATGGTTGCACGGATTGGTCGTAATCGCCGCCTAAAGTTTTCCTCCCAAATGGACCCTTTTCACTCTTCAAGAGGTAAAATGGTAAAAGTAATTTTAATTTCACATTTTCACCCTATTTATAAGCTTTTTAACTCATTTTTTGGTTTAAGAAGGTTATTTTGAATATTTTAATGTATTTTTGGTCGAAAATGGGTTTTACGTTTACTTCTTGTGCAGCAACAGGTCTTTTACGCAGCTTCGACGGTGAAACGAGTTGTATTTTATACTTTTTCGGACTTGGTAAATACACGAAAAAGTCGCTATGGAGTCATCTTTTAGCTCTTTTCTGACTCACTAAACGTGAAAAGATTGCCGAGTTATTCCTCTTGACTCGTTAAACGTAAATAAGAGGCGGTCGTTTTTAAATTCTTTTTTCCGACCGTATAAACAATGAAAAGATCGTCGGACCCTTGTCGTTTCAGTTTCGTTAATGGAAATGAAACGACGTGATATCAGTCGTTTTTTTACTTTTTCGGATCGATGTCACTATTCACGAAAAGTACTCCTTGGTCGTGATGATCGGGTGGTTCTTTCGAGCATCGTTTTATACCTTTTCGGGCTCGAGAGACACAACTTTACGAAAAAGGGCACCCCTGGAGTATTCTTTTTGCTGTCTTTCCAAACTCTCTAAACATGAAAAGACGCCGAGTTCTTCCTTTGTCAGACTCGTTAAAACTTAATGACATCGGATTCCGTCGAAATGACGCTCCTCAAGCATATGCTATCCCCGTCAAGCTTGTCATCCAAAAATAACCGGGGTACTCGCCAGAAATGGTGGGGGAATAAAGGAATCACAATCGTCGTCATCGGCAGTATGTCGCTATTGAACATGGCACTTTCTGCATTCATGTCTGGGTGGGGACATCTCATCTCGTTTCACATTTGCCTCCATGGGTTTGGGTTATCCTATTTGACCATTCATCTGCTCATCGTCTTGTCATCATGACCCCTGATCATTTGACCTCAAATACTGCCAAATCTGTCATTGGGCCGCCGATATGTTCAAGAGAAGTTGGCCTCTGCAAGAATACTCAACCTCCCTCCGATATCTCACACAAAACATATTGTCCCTCTCTGTCTCATGACGATGATGTGGGAAACATTATGGCCCACCTTCAATCAAGATCACTTCCTGTCGACTTCAGCTCATTATCCAGGAAGGTGACCTAGAGACTCCCTTCAAGTACCTTGGGGCTTGCATGCCTCAATGGCAGGTTCTTCGTGTTCGATGTGAGGTTTTCATCATTGGCCTCCGATCGGATGATTCTACGGGTGTTCGACACCGACTCATTGATTCACACGCCGTGGATTGTACCTATAGTACCTTGAGGACCATCATCATTATTGGTGGCCCCTCTCGCGTCTGTTAACAATTTTCATCATTGACTGGTAATCAGACGATGTTCATGCATGTTCGACTTCGACTCCTATATTCACATGCTTGGACTTGTACTATGTTCGGGTCGAGTTGGGGCGCAAGACCCCGGATTGTGCATGTTGAAATCCAGGTTGCATTTTGTGGATTATTGTAATCATTACATGACTCATTCATTGGATGGCTGTGACCATACCTAAGTCCATTCATAGATCCTCATCGGATGGCTGCGTCCATACCTGGGATCCGGTTCTATACTCTGTTACGGATGGCTGCGTCAATACCACATATATATCATGTACTTGAGATATCAGTTGTACTTCTTTTCACAGGTTCTCTGGCGGCAGTGTTTCAGTCACACATGTTCTTGTAAAGCACTTCACCCCTCTCTCTCTCGGGCCTCATGCTTTAGGGGGCATCTGTTACACAGTAATTTGTCACCATTTCTCACCGTCCCTGTTACCCCTCTCCTGCATCTTGGGGGACCCATTCCAGGACTTGTGGGAAGTGACAAGACTTGAAACCACTTGCCTTATTCACCTCTAAACATGAGCTTCATATGCCCTTAAGACATCTCCTGCTCATTGCCCTTAAAAACAGTCCTTTTTGCATTAGCGCTGGTGCCCTATGTTATGCCTGTGCCAATGGGGAAAATCCTATTGAAAGGGCGCGGCATTAGCGCTCTGTCCCAGAGTAACAATCGCGCCAACCATTTTGGGCAAAGTTTTGAACTAATCAAACCTCCGAAGGTTCTATCCAACTCATTCACCAAACAGATTCCAAGTTGAGTGAGGATGGTTTGTCTTCGAATCTCCTTGGATGGAAAGTAGTTTGCCACCATTCCATGGAAGTTTCCAAGTGATGAAGTCAAATCCATTATTGTGGGGGATTGACCTTATCTCTTCCTTTTCCTCTATAAAAGCTTGTCTCCATGGCTTGAGCAAGCTAGTTCGAGTTCTAGTTCTGGTTCTAATAGCTTTGACTCTTGTGGCAATACTTGTGCTGAAAGGAAGATATCAAAAGGTTGGAGTTGCAAGAAGCCTTCTTGTATCCATAAGGCTTTCCCTAAGTAAGGAGACTTTGTCACTAAAGAGAGAGAGAGCTTGTCCCTCACCCCTTCAAGCTTTTGCAAGACTTGTGTAGCTGAGCACCCAGCCAAAGGAGGACTTGACGTCAGGACGATGGTTGTATTCTCCTTTGTTGAATATTAATAAATAGATGACTATCATTATGGTTCCATTCTCGTTGTACTTGTAATGGTTGATGTTGAATTATATCCTTCCTGACTGATGTATAATTGCATATATTAGATTTCACGCTTGGGTTTGTGTTTGTTCTCTTTGTGTGCAGGTGTCCATTCACGTGGATAGTGGAGGATCATGATCTACCAAGGCAAAGGAACGCGAGCGCCATCTCTCCTACGAACTAAAGCGTTGGATCTCAAGTAGGTCTTCATCACCTACTCTTTATTTGCAATTAGGAACTTGTGTGATAGCATTGTTTTATTGTTGCTAGACCCGTTATGGGCTAGTAGGGATCGCCTCTATCCGTAGAGGGGATTTACCTCTCCAACAGGTTTCATAAGCATGTTTGTCTATTGCGGGATAATTGAACTTTGATCCTTGTGTTCCTGCACTCATAAACGAGATTGGTTGTTCATTGTATTGATTGTCTTTCTCAGTTAAATCAGTTGCAATCGAAGTGTCAAAAGTGAAGGTGTATAACAAGACATCTGTGTTAAAGTCTGGACTACACAATGCCCTCGCCTCGTCTATTGTTTGTTGTATCTAGGCTAAATCATATCTTTCACTTTAATCCCATTTAAATGCCACGTCCTTCTTGATCATCTATTTTAAAGGTTTGACACTCTATGCATAATCATAGATGAATTTACAAAAAAAATCATCTTTCCCAAGGATGACTGCATATCTTTCTTTTTTATTAAGGTATCCAAGCAATTATTTTGACCCATTCTAGGTCCACTTTGATGTCGATATTTTCTATGATGTACCCTAAGAGGTTTCCCTCAGACACACCAAAGACGTTTTTCTTCGGGTTTAACGATATACCATATCTCCTACATTCTTGAAGATTTGTTTCAAATGATAAAGATTATCATATTTCTTCTTAGAGAAGACTATAATTTCATCCAAATATACAATCACACTTTGAACAATTAATCCTTGAAAAGTGATGTGTTGAAAAATGTGCAACAAGAAATGTTAAATTTAGAATGTGCTAAAAATAGACCTGCTAAAAATAGCTTGTCTAAAAATAGCAATTTGGCCAGTGAGGTCATTGGCCACATTGGGTGAGAGGTGAAACTACTAAAAATAGAAAGTTCTAAAAATAGCATTTATGGGTCCCTTCCTATTTATAGCAGTCCCTAGTCTATCTATAGGGAGTAAAATTAACTTTGGTCTTACCAGCAATTTGGAATATTAATTAATTAATTCTCCATGAGTTAGTTAGTTAAGGAAAAGCAAACTTGAAGTCTTTGTGAAAACATGCAATTATTTCTCCACTTTGGGGAATGTGTCCTTAATTTCCTCCACTGATTGAGGGAATAAGTATGAGTTCTATAATGAGAGAATCATTTGACTTAGTTCTAACTAGTCAAGTCCAATTAGATTATTTTAGCAAGTTGTTAAAATAATAAAATATAGTTTGTTAATGCTTTGATTCACTCATGGATAATTGTTGCATGTCAGTTCTGTCAGAGACCCAGTTGAGATCAGATGTGGGACAGTGTACTATCAGATGCTTGGATATTTCTAGTAAGTATTCCTTGCAAGGAGAAGGATCTATTATAGGAGATTGGAGGACTTGTGGCCTATATATTGAGGCCTAGGTAGTCAATGATTTTCATCTTCAGCTTATTGAAGATCATCAAAGTACAGAGAGAGTAGGATATCTATTGAGCTGATTATTTTTGTATATTGAAGAGGATTTCCACTTGATTGATAATACATGGTTGGGGTTTTATGCTGGTGCTTTCCCCTGGATATATCTTGTATTATGTGTGATTGATTTCTCCATATTAGTTATATGTGTTCTTATTGATGTTGCTCATGGTTGATTAAGCTTCCGCTAAATTGTTTGTAGAAGTAGATCAAGTGTTTTGCTTTAGTACATTGCATTACCAGGTTGATCTATAGGTGGGAAATTTCTACATGGTATCGGAGCTAGCTGATTTGTAGAAAAAGTTCTACATGGTATCAGAGCTAGCTGATTTGTAGAAAAATTCTACAAAATTCTACATGATGTTCATGGCCCGTTGGAAATTTACGCCAACATTTATTAGCCCAAACAACATTCACCTAAACACGAATGTACCCCATTTTGTTCTAAAAATTGTTTTCAATCTATCAGGTTTTGCTACCAATACTTGATTGTACCCTGAAAATCCATTAAGTAGCAAGAAAATTTCGGAACCAGATACAGTTCGGAGAATCTACTCCAGAGATGGCACATTGTAGTTGAATTTGTCAGAAGCTCAGTTCAAATTTCAAAAATATAGGCATAAACGTATTTCATCGGACTTCTTTTTTACTGGAACCAATTTTGGTACTCAAGTGGAATGACAAACTTTGAAAATTGTTTGAGCATCCAACAAATTTTCTAGTTCTTTTTGTATCAGGGGTGCAAGTGTAGGATAAGCTTCCCTAAACTTATGATGAATTGGCTTGACCCCTTGCTTTATTGGTATCACATGCTAGAGGTTTCGCATATCATAAATCATCATAAGTCCAAACGAATACATATCAGTATTATTTGAATAAGTGAATGAAATCTTGTCATTTGAAGGAAACAACATGTACCGAGATTAATGTACTTTGGATCTTTTGTGGTACCTAGATTAATTCGTTTATGCAATAGTGTATATATTTGGGTCTTTGTGTTCGTCAGTACTCTAAAGCGGTTCTGTAAATCATAGATATTCTCTAAAAACATCACGCCCTTAGGCATGGGATTACCACTATGTGCTTTAGCTCCTTCTTCCAAAGACTTGTCATGATCATCTTCATTGATTGTTGCATATTTAAACACATCATCATTTTCCATATATTCAAGTATTCATTGTTCATCATTAAACACATGAAAATTAGTTGTGTTCTCCTAGATAGAGGGTTTATAAATAATTTCAACAAAAAAACCATCTCAAGTGCATATAACCTAGAAGATGTTTTTGATAAAGTGTATGTGACTGCATTATTAATCCTACGAACAGAATTAATATTGAAAGCTTGAAATGAAGAAATTAGCCTCCATACCTCTTGTTGATAGTTTTTCAGATTAGGTGAAACACAGTGAATAATATTTCATGCTTGTCATGTGACAATTTTTGAATCCCCTATTACCTTCAATTCCTATACCTTGAGGTTGATGGCCTTCTTCAACCCAAGAGTGCTTCATATTCTGCAACATTATTTATGAGCTCAAACTCCAATCGGCATGAAATAAAATACTTGTTCTTTCGACCATTATCAAGATGCAACCTGCTCCAATGCCCTCCTATGTCTTAGACCCATCAAAGTACAAAGTTAAAATGTCAATAGAAATTGGGTTAGTTTCTTTACTAACAGTATTTAAATCTATAATACAAAGCTCATTATCACCATTTAGAGTGCTAGGAAGGAGTTCCAACTAGATGTATGATGGTACTGAAGATGGTTGCACAAGATAACAACTTAGATCAATCTCTAGAAAACAATTTCTGAAAAACCCTTGCACAAAGTTGATTGGCTCATTGTGTGCTTCTAACTTACTGACAGTATAATTCATTAGAGTCCCACTATCAACTCGAATCTGGTTTTTCTTCCCCTTGTGAGTTAACACGAGTGGGACCAGTCTATGGAAAAATAACCTTGTAACTTATTAGACCAATCCCTACTTAGTAGTAACCCATAGGCCTCTAGAATGTCCACAACTACAATGTCTATGAATTAATGTACTCTATGATCGGAAGATAATTGAATTATGACATTATCGGGTTCACCAATAGATTTTACTTGTGTTCTATCTAATTGAATGATTATGGTATCCGTATTTTCCCATTTTGCGTTAATGTTTTTAGCAACGGACAAAGGCATAACATTTTTTTATGTCCCAGAATCAACAAGGCAATTATGGACATTATAGTTAAAAAAATTGAACGTTAAAAAGAACAGAGGACAAGAGGATATTATGTTAGCATTAGCAGCATTAACAACAGACTCCATGATAGCATTGGACTTATTGGACGAAGCATTGGAAGCAATAGTTGTCTTACTTGACATAGGCATGGATGCAAAAGTTTTGATGATCCATTCTTGTTGGCTTGTCAGTTTTGCTAGCTCATAGATGGAAATGTTAGCACGAGCTTTCTTCATGTCATCAATGATGTTGTACTCGATACCGCACGATGAATATTCATCCTTGGAAGGTTGTGCTAAAGTGGTGGGTGGTGAAGCCTTATCCGGTGCCTCAGGAGTGATGGAATTGTTCTTATTATTCCATAAGTGTTTTTAGAATATTGCACACTTCCAGCTTTTGACTACGAGCTCTAAGATGGATTACTAAGCGGTATACTCTTCCTTAGAAATTGCTTCCTATATTTATCCACTTTGAACTCAAAAATTGGTCTTTTGCTCCTAAGATTATATGGCTTAAATTTTTGTTTCAGAGGAGCTTCACCCATTGCAGTCTCACTAGCACCTTCTTGTCCATTATTCAAAATAAGATCAAAATCAAATATTGACTCGCCAACACTTGTATTATCCTCTGATGGAGCTGCTTCATTTGCCTCTTTTGTCTACTCAAGTTTCTCTTGCATGGCTCGTCCTTCCAAACATTGCTAATCATAGAAATCATATCATGTCGCCATTGTGGGCACGTCTTTTCAAAATGAACTTCTTGATGAAACGTACAATAATTTTCCATGCCCACATATTTGACATTAAATACAGTATTGTAACTATGAGCAGATTTAGCTAGTTTATTGTTATTCGTTTTGAAAATTGACATAAAGGACATGTTATTGGTTGATGCCTCACTTGTCTTCCTTTTCAATTCAAATACTTCATGGGTTAATTTCTGTAAGGACTTGGTCAAGCTCTCCATGTCAAATGAATCTTTTTCCTTGGGTTTTCTTAAAGAGGATTGAGGCTTTTTCCCAACATCTTTAGAATCTTCTCGATCAATGATAACTCCTATTAATCTCAAGTCCTTTTCAACAACAATAACTTCTGCAAAATTTCAACCAATGATTCGTTTGCATCTCTCTTCATAGACATAGAAATGTTTGTCGGTAAAGCAGAAGTATAATAGTCCTTGGTAATTGAATGATGAGGTTAGACATTGGTGGGAAACTTATTCAATATGCACATAAATTTATTATTAAAGTCCTTCATCTTTTTTTTGTTTCCCACCTTGATATTGTCGAGTTCCTTTAGCAGCACGGCAGGGGTTTTGTCATCGAAGAATTTCTCTAAGAAAAAATTCTTAAACTCCCTCTAGTTATGGATTGAATTTGTTGGAAGGTTGTGGTACCATGTTGATGCCCTACCTTCAAAAGTGTAAGGGAATAGTCAACAGGCGACATCATCGTAATAGACTTCTAACAACCTTAAGTGAAAATAGAAATCATCGATATGGTCCTCAACCTTTGTTTCCTTGTATGGATCATACTTCTTCAAAAGCTTCTCTGGGTGCCTAGGTAAGCAATGAAATTGACCCGGGAGAGAAAGATGCCCTTGAGCCATCTAATCCAACTGATCGTTAACCATGTCTATGTTATTCTCCTCCTCTTCACTATCTAATTTGGAAAATTCTTCCCCTTCACTATTAAAATTCTCATTACCATTGAAGTTGTCTTATTCATTATCCAGAATATGAATTTTCTCCCCATATCCCTTTAGATTTTCAGTGTTAGGCGGTGTGACATTCGCTTGATGTAATATTTGTTCATGTGAGTTATCTAAATAATCAAGGGAAACGTTAACCAAGTCTTGAACTGAAGAAACTAGAATACCGCAACGAGTTTTCTCTTTATTTGATCACTTGTGAGGAAGAATGGATGTAACAAGGGGTAATCCAAAAGCTCTTGCAAATTGAGAAGTGATAGGATGTATCTCTTGGATTTTATTGTAAGTAACCTAGTAAGAACATTTCATACTATGAGGATACGATTATTTTTTCTCATATATGTGTGTTGGAGTTGGAATTAGACAAGTTTTGCCTTGAAATGAAGGTTCTTGATGTGAATGCGATGAATGATCAAGCATACACTGTGTTAGTGTCAGTCTTTTCAGCCTTCCTCCAGTGATCAAATATGCTCTTACAAAGTGATTTTGAAGTGTCAAGGTCAAATTTTGTCATTTC
>APFE031719578.1:21801-68070 GCA_000404065.3 Pinus taeda
TTATTTAAGTGAATCCTATGGGCTAAATATCATATTTATAAAAGAGGTATGGTAAATTAATAAAAATATAAATAAATGGGAGGTATGGTAAATAAATAAAACATTTTTTATATTTACTCCATAAGTCACCTTATATACATGCAAGGGTGTAAACAAATAAAAATAGAAGTAAAGTGGAGGTATGGTAAATAAATAAAATGTATTTTTATACTTACTCAAAAGGTATGGTAAATAAATAAAAATATAAATAAACTAGACGTATAAATAAATAAAACCTCTTTTTATATTTAGTCCATAACCCTCATTCTATTTATGAAGGCTCAAGAAAGAGGTTTTATTTAAGTGAATCCTATGGGCCAAATACCATATTTGTAAAGGAGGTATGGTAAATCAATAAAAATATAAATAAATGAGAGGTATGGTAAACAAATAAAACATTTTTTTATATTTACTCCATAAGTCACCTTATATTTACGAACACTGAAAAAATGTATTATATTTAGGTGAAACCTATGGGCGAAATACTATGGGACAAATACCATGGACTAGATTGTTATCAATACCATGCAAAAAAACATTATTAACCCTAATATTATTATTAATAAAAATAAAAATGGCACATGGTATTGACCCATGGTATTCCCCTGGAATGTAGCCTATTTAAATGAGGGAATTAAACCAGCATAGATCCATCTTTACACTAGATCTACTAACCCCGAGAGGTATCAAATATCGTGATATGCAAACTAGCATAGAGTGAAAAAATATTTGATCCCTCTTGGGGCTTGGTGGATCAAGAGTAAAAGTGGATGTTGTAATTTAATGTATGTTAAACATTTTTAGCTGGGTAAAATAAAAATAAATAAAATCAACTATTAATTTTATAATTTTATAAATTACTAAATAGTAATTTTAAGCTCCAGGTTTATATACCCATGTATTGACCCATGGTAATACCAAGATCTTATAAGATTTTATAATTGAGTAAAATATTCGCCATGCCTGGTGAGAGATTCGCCAAAAAATTATATATACATATTATATTATTGATAAAATCGCCTTCCATTTTTCCTATATACCATGGAGATTCATCCATTTATTATGCATATAAATTTAGGGGGGGTTCTTAAAATTTTCCCTGGGGATAAGGAACAAGCAGAGAACTAAGCGAAAGATTGAGGTTGGTATTCTTTGCTCCTCTCCTATCTACTTCTCGTAAAGGAAAACGAAAGTGACTTTAATCTGTTTGTTTCTAAGATAGCTACCCGTCTTAGTGGGACTAGCAAATTTGCATAGACACTAGATTTCTCGAAAATAATACCTCTCATAGGTAAACCTCTCAGCAAGGAAGTGTGGGAGCCAATTGTAAATAAATTGCAGGACAAGATCCAAAAATGGACATGCAAGTCTTTAAATTTGGCGGGGTGCCTTGTGCTCACACAATCTGTAATGCATGCCATTCCCATATTTATGTTCTCAACTCTTCTCGCTCCTAAAGGAGTTAAGCAGCAGATCAGGAGCATACAAAGGGACTTTCTATGGGGAAAAGGAAAGGTAGAAAAGAAATGGGCTTTAGTAGCATGGGACAAGATCTATAAATCCTTGAGCCATGGTGGCTTGGGGCTTCATGGTCTGGAAACCATCAGCAAGGTCTCGAGAGCCAAACCTTGGTGGAGATGGATCAAGGAATCAGCTACTCCATGGGCTAAGCTATGGAAGAAAAAATATGCAAAGAGTTGGTAGGAGAAAGATCACATCAGAATTTCCGGACACATAAAGGGCTCCTGCATTTGGAACCTTGCCTGGGATAATAAAAGTATTATGCAGCAACATAGTTCTAGGAAATTCGATCTGGAAACCTAGCACAATGTTTTGAGGATAACTGGTAGTAGGAACCCAACTTGTACAAGGATGAATTAGCAGCTCTCAAGAATAACACAGATAAAAAAGGTCTACTTATGGTAAAAGACTTCTAGGACTAGGAAAGGAACAATGGAAAATGGAGAACTTGGAAGGATCTAGGCCACAATGAAGAGAATCATATGAGGACCTAGGCAGACTCTCTTACCCAGGATCTAGAGAATAGGAGAATTCTGGTATCCTCCTTTCCTAACCAGAAAAGATGGGGAAATAACAACAAAGGAATATTTAATCTCAAATAAGCTAAAAAGGTAGTAGAAGGATTTAACTATCCTAATCCTGATCAAGTTTGGAAGAATCTGTGGCAGAGCCCCACTGGATGAAAATAGAACTATTTATTTGGCTAGTTCATCATAGGAAAATCTTAACTTGGGAGAATCTCCTGAAAAAAGGATTCATTGGACCTTCCAAATGCCACCTTTGTGACTCACAAGAGGAGACGATGGATCACCTTCTTAACCTCTTCCCATTCACCTCCATTGTGTGGGAATGGGTGGCCTCAATCTCTAAGCAAACTTATAGGAACAGACTCAGCATCTCCAATGCTTTGAATAGTTGGAGGAAAAACTTCTCAGGGAATGAAATTATTAATAGATCCTAGACCTTGGTTCCAGGCTTTTTCATCTGGAATGTTTGGAAAGAGCGCAATAGTCGAATCTTCAAGAACAAAGCAAGCAAGCCATAGCACATAATTGACCAAATTTTAAGGCAGCTCAAAGACATAATCAACAGCCTGTTGATGACACTTCCTAAGGACCCATGTGATTATTCTCCTACATTTGGGTCTTTAATCCATAAGCCCACAGGGCATTACCAACGAAGTGAGTCAAATAAATTCAGATATTAACATTTGGAAGCCTCCTCCATATGGTTTTTTAAAGGTCAATATAGATAGAGCATCTAAGGGAAACCCTGGGTTAGTTGGTTTTGGGGGTGTTATAAGAGATGAACAGGGTAAAATTAAGAAAATATTTCATGGCCACTTCGGAAATGCAGCTAATAACATGGCAGAACTCATGGCCCTAGAGAAATTCTTGGAAATATTGGTGGATTCAAATTCTCATAATGTCATCATTAAAGAAGATTAAGAACTCATTATCAAAGTAGCCAAGAAAATATGTAATGGTACATCACCAGATAAAGTGTTGAAACACTGGAGGCTGTCACAAATATTTCACCGTATCTACTCCCACCTGCAAATCCTAAAAATTGTAAACTTTGTCCATGTGAAGAGAAAAGCTAACATGGTACCAGATTGTTTGGTGAACGAAGGTGTGATTAAAAAGGAAAGGGACACCCGATACGTCTGGGAGCTGATACCCCTAGGCAAATTGTTAGAGGAATGTCTCAGTGAGGCTGCCAAAGATATGGAACAATGGAAAAGGTCAAGATCAGAGAAGGAAAGTAAAAGAAGCAAGGGCATAAGGACAGATTCGAGAAGTGTGGCAGGCTCATCACAGTGATTCATTGGATCAATGGATGCACTGTGATTTAACGAAAAGCAGAGAAAATGGGAATTAAGCATAGATCCATCGTAAATCCATCCAAGGAGCAATAAGTGTCCAAAGGGGGGATCGATGGTCATCGCTTAGCGGTAAAGCACGAAATTCCTTTCTCGACAAAGTGGTTGCTTATACCACAAGTGGTATTTCGGAAGGGGCATAAGAAAGAATTGGTATTCAGAGGATGGCTTCCGATTCCTCTCGGCAAGTGACACGTAGTAGTAGGTAGGAAGAGGATACCGCTTTTCAAGCGAGTATTCCCCAAGCTACATGTCCACTTGAATTATATGTAGACTGTTGGATCCATGAAGGGATGATCAACAGTGGAGGGTCAGATGCACCGAGAAAGTGGACCCGCATTTTTAGGGTCGTGAATGTAATTATTTTGAATTCCAAACTTTTAGGTAGTGGGGTCAGGTATTTTTATATTATTTTACCTGGGTTAGCCATATATACAAATTCTGGGGTTGGTTGTGCAAGCCAATTTTGCTTCAGTTAGGTCAAGTGGGCCATTGTTTGGTAAACGCAAGGAAGTTTGGTTTACCTTGTAAAATATATAATGTAATTGTCTCGGTTAATAGAAAGATCCACTCTTATTTGACCAAATTTTTTTTTTTTAACTGTTATTACATAATTAATATTAATTTTAAAATATTAAATTAATTACAAACTAATTATATATAGTTAAAATAAATTTTTATTTTAAAAATTTAAATGAATTAAAATTAATTAAGATTATAATTAAATTATAATTTTTAATATAATAATTTTAATATATCTAATAATAAAAAAAACATATTACAAATCTTATGTGGATGAATAAAAAAAATACATGTGGCATGGCTTTAGATCCATTTGAATGGATCGTAAAAAACATAAGGAGGAGGAGGCTTTAAATGGAGGAGAAGGGTTAGGGTGGTAGTCATAAGGTGACCTACGTTAAAACTAAATAACCATCGTATAAATCGAATATCGGGAGTTTTGAAATGAGACATTTTGACACTATATAAAAATGTCGATGTCCGATATTCTGATATCATAACTTTAAATATTGGGAATTTTTCTTTATATTGGGACTTTTTTGAAATATCGAGGTTCTTATTAGATATTGAGACTTTTCAAATATCGGATATCGGGATTTTTTTAATGGAAGGGAGGAGGTGAGGTGAAGTGGGGCCCACTAGGAGTGGAACTCCTCCATTATAAACTACAACCACTTTGATAATTAAAAATCCTACAAAATGAACTACAACCATTTTGCAATTTTGAGATTTCGGATCTCGTAACTATTGGAGTCAATTATTGAGATCCCGAAAATGCATAATTTGAATTGTTCTACAATTTGGCTGGGCAATTTTGTAGGGCCGTTAGTGAAAAATGAAAAAATAGTAAAAAATTAACTAGAAATTAATATTTACAATCAATTACTAATTTATTTACAAAAATTAATATAATATACATTTTCTACATTTTAAGCCCTAGGCAGTAAAAATTATCAAACTTCGGTTGAGCACCATTTGCAAACCGTGTAACCAAATGAGATGAAACAAGTATCAATGGAAAGCTAGCAAAAATTCAAACTCAATGAAGCAATCAAAATAGAGATCCGATGAAATTGAAAAAAATGGAAAAATTGTAGGACACTTATCCAAAACAAAATATTAGAAAGGTGATTTGGCTAAACATTTATGGAAAGGGTCCCCATTATTTGAAATAGATAAGTAAAAAATGGGGGTGTTCACTTTTCACTACAACACCTTCTTGCATCAAGACTCCACTAAGCCTTTCCTTGCAAACACCTATGCACACCACAAAATCCTTATGAGGATCTACAATCCTTAAGATTGTTTCCTTCATGAGAAATTGCTTTAGTTTCTAAAACAATCATTGTACATTGTGCTTTCCACTCAAAAAAATTTCCTTTTCTCTCAAGGATGTGATAGGATGTCCTACCTTGGATACTTTTTTGTTAAATATCTTGTAATAACTTGTCAATCCCATGGATTATTTGATCTTGAGTCACATTCCTTCGAGTTGGCAACTCCACTATATCCTTGACCTTCTCAAGATCAACTGATATCCCTTCCTTTAAGACAATATGCTCTAAATAGTGTATTCATGAATAGAAAAAGTCACACTTGCTAAGCTTTGCATAGATCTTGTGCTCCCTCAACAATTTCAACACTTAAACCAAATGCTTTTCATGTTCTTCCTATGTCTTTGAGTATATTAATATGGCATCAACAAACAAAATGACAAACTTGTCCAAATAAGGACACACCACACAATTCATTAGACACATGAATGTGGTAGGGTCCTTAGTAAGCCCAAAGGATATCACTACAAACTCATAGCGCCTATACCTTTTCCTAGAAAAAGTCTTGCAAATATCCTCCTCTTTGATCCCTATTTGATGATATCCTAATCTCAAGTCAATCTTAGAGAAGATTGTTTCTCCCCTTAATTGATCAAAGAGATCATCAATTCTTGGCAATGGGTACCTATTCATTATAGTTACCTTATTTAATTTCTTGTAATCAATGCATAATCTAAGGGTTCCATCTTTCTTCTTCACAAACAACATAGGTTCTCCCCATGGGGATACACTTGGCCTTGTGTAACCCTTGTCTAGCATCTTTTTTAGCTGTAATTTTAACTCCACCAACTCAGAGGTACTCATCTTGTATGGTTATTTGGATGTTGGTGTTGCCCAAGGTACCAACTCAATGGACAAATACACCTCTTTGTGAGGAGGTAATGTAGGAACCTCTACTGGAAACACATATACACATTGTTGCAGAATATGGTACCTTTTCAATAGCTCCTTTTTCTCATTATCAACATCACTACCATCCCTCTCATAATTTGATACTTGCATTGCAAATAATATGCATCCCTTTCTACTACTATTCTTTCCCTACATGGTCATGATCAGTCTCACTGATGTAGCATTTCTCCTACCTTGCAAAACCATTCTTTTTCCTTTCTCATCCACACGTTCAATTTTCTTTTCAAAATAGCCCACTTTTTTCTTTTGCAGGAACAACCAATCTATTCCCAATAATATGTTGTATGCACCCAATGGAAATACATTCCAATTTTCTTTTGTAGGCATGCCACTAAGATCAAATGCAGATGACCTTACCCAATGACTGATCTTTATTTTTGTTCCAAATTCCAATTGAACTAGCTATGGTTCTTCATGAAACTCCTTGAACAAATTACATTTCTCAACTAGCTTTTGGATAATAGAGCTATAATTAGAACTTGGGTCAATTAAAACAAAAACAATTTGGTCATGAAACTTACCTTCCATTTCAATGATGGATATTTGATGGTCTGCATGGTGGTTGTCTACTACTGCATAAATTTTGGGCAAATCTCGAGCTACATCACCCACTGTGTGAGCTTCTTGGGCATTGTAAATTTTTGGTCCAACATTTTTCTAGTGTGAACAATCTCTTTTATGTAACATCCCTGGTGAAAATTCCACGTAATAAAGTAAATAAAGGCAAAATTAAGACCACAATGAATGTTGGGCAAAGATATCCTAGTGGACATCACTGGATGTGTGTTTTGGATAAGTAAAATTGGAAAAGGCTAAAGCAAAGGAATTAAATGGGAAAAAGGAATTTTTGGCACATTTATTTATCAAAATAAAGGAAAATATGAGAAAAGGAAGGTAAAAGGTCATAGGTTGCATTGGAGGAGGAAATTGAAGGAAAATCATGGAAAATGAAGAAAATAGAGGCCTCCATAATAAAAAGGATTCTGAGGATCAGTGGGAAAGCTTTTTCTAACCTTTTGTTAGTTCAAGTTTAGGGCTCTCTCATTATTCTCTCTCTCTCACTCTTGGTCACTTAGAGTTTTCTTGGAGCACTCTAGCTTTGGAGCAAGAAAGGAAAAGCAAGCAAAGGGAAAGGAAGGAAAGTAAGGATCAAGGAAAGGAAAGCAAGATCAAAAATCTTCAACATGAATATTTGTAGGTAACCTTTTTCATGTGTGATCTCCTAGCTAGCTCGAACATTCATGGCTTTGCATGTTGTTGTATGGTTCTATTACTGTTAGTGGCATGGTTTTGCCATGTTATGACAGTGGTTCTAGATGGATTTTGGAATCTGGGGTAGAGGTGGTATCAAGGTTCATCCCTAAAGGCCTAGGAATCCCTTTACCAGTTTTAGCGGGATACACGATAAAGCTTGAGGGAGATGTCTCAGTTTAGGGTCTAGTTATCCAGGTTTGGATTGTGGTAAAGCCTAAGAGACCAGTCTCGATTTAGGGCCTAGTGATACGGGGTTGGATTGTGGTAAAGCTTGAGAGACAAGGAGATAGAAAATTCCTCAAGGATAGTGATGGATTCTGGATGGAATTCCAAGTTCAGTTTGGTTATGATTGGAGCACCAGTTTTGGTGTGTTTACATTTTGATGAGGGTGAATGTCGTTTAACCTCTGGATTCACTTGGTTGTTCATTTATTGGTTTTTCTATGATATCCCACATTCATGCATGGAATATGGCACAGGGGTAACTGGCTAAAAGAAATATTTGGTTCAACCATGTCTACAATCGGGTGGTACGTGGAAGTCCCAAACCTTGTTGGGTTTTCCTATGATTCGTAAAAGGTAAGTTCTCTTACTTCTGCATTGGTTTATATGTGGACTTAATGGATGTAATATCTATGATATTTATATGGTTTTATGCTGGTTATAAGCATGGTTAAATGCTTGGTCCATGTCATTGTTATTTCATATATTTACTTGTAAATGTTAAATGGATGGATGAAAGACCTAATTGATGATATAATAGTTCAATGGAGAAGGAGGTTATCCTTCTGGTTATGTTTCATAAGTTCTTTCAGTCATTTATGCTCTATCTTGTATCCTAGACCTGTAGCTCGCATTGATGCCAAGTGTTTGACAAAATATCAGTCATGATTAGGGATGTTTAGGCCTAGCCCTAAGCTTGATTTTTTATTTGTTTATATTTTCATCATGTCTTTGATGGATTCTGAAGGTTATAGCAAGTTTTGTTCAGAGGCTGAGATTCTAGGCTAGAAACATGGCTCAAATATTGGGGTCATTGGACCAGGTCTGCTGAGACTTTAGGTTGCTGGTCATAGTCTTGCCTATAGCATGAGAGTGACTTTGAGTTAAAGGGCTTAAAACATCAATGAGACCGAGGGGTAGGATGTTTGAGTGGTTGATATGTCTCCTGGGGGTTTTGTTGTTGATGTGGATGGGTTTGTTTGATATGTTATATTGGTTCCATTTCCTTAAGGTCACCAAGGAATTTGAATCCCTTATAGTAGCCTCTCTCACCGCATGTTTACCCCACGTGACTAGTTGTTTGGGTGGACTTGGGAGGAGGGGGTGTTACATTTTCCATTGGTTTTCACCACATGTACAACTCTTTAATCGCTCTTTTTATTCAAGCTTGAGTTTCTCTGGTGTTGGTTGTTGCATATTTCTCTTAACAATAGTATTAGCTTTCTACTAAATTTGAGTTGAAGGGGTTGGAAGCTTACCTTCCCTATTTTTTGAATTTTTATAGGCCAATTCTTCTTGTTTATAGAGTTGTTCTTTGACTACCAGCTACCCTTAATATCTGGCTATGTCTGGCTTGCTCATAGCATTGCTTCATCTTCTTAATGACATCCTTCAAAGTCTAAGGTTCCAACAACTCAATTATGTCCGTAAATTTCATAGGAAGCCGAATGATAAATATTTGAATCTTGGCCTTCTCATCTTTGAGATATGGCACATAACTCAACAGTTCCAAGAAATTTTTGACATATTGATCATCTACTAATTTCCCCATATTGAGTTCATATAACTCTTTTTCATTGTTATCATAATAGTTCTCAAACATATATTTCTCTCTGAACAACAATTCCTTCTCAACAACTCCCCTAACATTTTTCAAATCTTTCGAGCATATGTATGCTTTTCCCTTCAAGTTGTAGGTGGAAATCCTAACTTTCATCTTTTCAAAATAATCATGAATTCTAAAAAACATATTTGTGCTAAGAAACCAAGCTTATTCCTCTTTTTGTTTCTTCATGCTCCCATCAAATGTGGGTGGCATAGATTTCTTGAATTCCTCATACATGCAATCTCCTTCCTTCCTTTCCTGATGATGATGATGGTGATGATCATAGTGATGGTGCTGCCTTCTGATAGAAGAACTAGATGGCTTGTCAGAATGATGCACTTGAGTGCTAGCTCTTTCTCTTAGGGTACTCAATGATGGATTTCCCTTCATTGTATCTTAACTTTCAAGCCTATGCCTCTTCCTAGACATGTTTCCATATGACCCATTTGTATTCTCCTCTAGACCCTCAAGGCTTCTTCTGTCTATATGACTAGCCCTCATATTAGACTGCCTCTACCTATAGAAATTTGAGAGACTTTGTAGAAAAACTACATTGATCTCAGCTTGTCTCTCTTGAGCTTTGACTAGCCTTTCATTATTTTCCTTTAAACGTTTAACTTCATCCCTTAGGCTACTCATGGTATCCATCCAATCTAGATAGTGATTCTCTCCCCTTACTCAACCAATCTCTCTTCTTCATTGCCCTTGACCTATTCATTTCCATGTTGTGACTTATCAAAAATGGACTTCACCATTCTAGTCCTCATTTCTAATTTGCCTTTGCCTTATTCTTCTCGTGATGTGACATCAATCACACACACTATTATATTTTACATGTGGTAAATAAATAAGCACATTTCATGACCATGAAATTTTCCTTCATGGAGCTTCCATGGCCATCTTTGTTGTGAAAAAAAACTATGCTAGTATTCCCATGATACTCAATATTTCATATAAATCAACCATATATCAAGAAACATAAACTATTAGTGTATAGTTAACAATTTAAACAACAAAATTATGTCCATGTTTATGCTCTTATAGAGTTGTTGTAGGAGAATTTCTGTAACAAAACATTCCAAATTAGCACATGATTATTGAATAAGAAATAATTCATTAAATGTAACATTTGAGTCTGCCATTTCAGAAACTATTATAGTTACTATTTAGTCTGTTCTTATGTCATATAAATTACGGGGTTGATCCACCCATTAGGTCTGTAATTAATTTATTAGATCGAAGTTTAACACCTAAACAATTTCTTTAGATCATTTCTAAAAAATATTCTTACCCATTCTAGAGCCTATCCAGTCCAAGTGTTGAACCTAGATGCTCTGATACCACCTGTAACAAACCCATCCCCACCCTTCCCTTGAGTGGGGTGTTTACCACTAATCAATCTAATTCCTCTTGCCATCAGTCAGAATAATAGGATAACGTATACATTTTTTTGTCTCATATATACATTCCTCCTTATTAATTCTCCTTATTAGGATATGGTTTACTCAATGAAGTTTATCACCCTTCCTCTACACCTAGGCACATCAAATTAGATTGTTAATTGTTTCATTTCATCTAATCATGAGCAATTCTACCACACACACACATATACTATCTGATAGCTTAAATAGGGACTCCATAGGACCTCCTTCCTCCACCCACCAACCACTCAACAATCAAACAATTTACATGGAATCCAGAGGCTTGTTTCCTCCACCCAAAACACATAGTGGTTCCACCAACTCTAGGGAATCCAAAACTCACTATAAAAATCACTGCAAGAAAGGATTTATAGGTCCTCCCTCCAGGAATCCAAGAACACAATCCTCTACCGCTAACATTAAGTGAATCCGGAGAAAACCATCTCCACCCTCTAGCTTTACAGGGACTTGAGAGGAATTGTTCCTCATCGAGGAGAGACCATCTTCACTCTAGTCATGCCAATAGAGTTCAGCTCATTGCCTTCTCTTCTCTTTTGTGTCGCTCTCTAGTGAATTTTTCTCCAATTCGATCCCTCTACCTTCCTACATGAATGAGTGAAAGATGGAATGTTGTCCTCCATGAGTTCAAACCCCTTTTTTTCTCTATTTTTTACTTTTCCTGCACTGGAATTTACTCCCCTTCCCTTATTGTTAGTACAATCTTCCTTCACAAATTCTATTCTTTCTGCCTTTTAAGTGTTCTCCAAGGCAACATGGGTCTTCGTACTTCCCTTGCAACCCAATTAAATTCATGTACAATCCATTAAAGCACACCAATCATCCTTTAATAGTTTTCAAAAAATTCATATTTCCTTCACAAGGAAGCCATATACATCTCATGATCCAGGTGGATATTGGTGGCCGCCCACCTATTCCACCTAGACCCCCCAATTAGTTTCATTTGTTTCTTTGTTCATTTCATCATTTATTGTTTTTAGCAATTTTTCGAGTCCAGAAGTTCTAGATCAATTTTGAGCCCCTAAACAGTGTTTTTTTGGGGTCCGCGATAGGCTCATAGTCGTAGATGAGGGCCTGTGTCAAAACCTATAATACGGTGTGCCAAATGAAGATAATATGACAAATTTATGACCTGGGAAGTTGGTTGCCCACCTAACCCCAACGGGGCCCACAAACTCTTGGTGTTACATTTCCTAGGGTTAGGGTTTTCTCATGTTTTCCAATAATAAATAGGCCCTTGAGCCTCGTTGCAACACAATTTAAAGGCATGTAGCCACAACATCTCTTCTCAGAGATAAGCTACCATCACCCAAGCTATATTATTTTTATTCATTTGTAAGCATAGTTCAATATTTTTCTATTAATGAAATGAAGTGTTTTTCTGTTGTATCTCTGTGTTTATGATTATATATGTAAGTTGTTTCATTCCTATTTAATTTTGGACCAGTGGTATCAAATAAGTCTTCTCTTTCTATGTTTTTCTTTTCATGTCCCCAATGAGGTCAACGTGAGGAGTTAGGGCATGATTTGGTTGAACCATTGCAAGATCAGCCTCGTAAAACCCAATGACCTCCCATGGCAGAAGAAAAGAAAGACAAGGGGGCAAGAGATCCTTTCAAAATGTTGCTCGAGGAAGCCCTCAAGTGACAAAGGGACATGATGATGGATAACTTTTCCTAGATCCTTCGACAGCTACCCACAGACGATGCATCTTCATCCAATAGCCACTCTAGAGGCACCATTCTTTTTAAGGTACAAGTTAACTTCGATATTCCCATATTTGAAGGCATGATAGATTTAGACACCATAGCTAAATGGTTAAATCTATTGCAAGGATATTTTTCAATTTATGACTTTTCCAATAGGTAAATGATTACTTTTTCACTTCTTAAAGTCACCCCACACGTGAAGGATTAGTAGGAAACCTACTATGAAAAAAACGATGACAGTGAACCCTCACTGTTTTCAGCCACACCCACTTGGATTTCTTTTTGAGACACTGTCAAGGAACAATATTACCCTGTCTAGAGCTATGAATAAAAATACATAGAGTGGACCACGCTACGACGGGGAAGGGACCAAGATGTGCCAGAGTTCACAAATATTTTCCATACCCTTCGCATGAATATGAGTATCAAGGATACTGAGTGGTATTTGGAGCTCACGTATCGTGATTTTCTACACAAGTACATCTAGGACGAGATGAAGTTCCTAGACATTTCATCGCTCAACATGGCGTATCAGTACACTGTCAAGATTGAGCATAAGTTTAAATAGAAGAATTAGGACTTTGGATCTACAAATCCAAAGTGAGGAAAAGTTGCCCCCAAACCACAGAACAAAGGACCAAGTCAAGGTGGTGCTACCTAGGATAGCCCGCCGAAGTTGCAAGAAAATAACAACACCCTGAAGATAAAGAAGGACACGGGAAAATCGTGTGAGTTCCATAAGAGATCCACTCACAATATAAGTGAGTTTCAGGCCAAGCAATCACTACTCGATTTCAAGGCTTTCGAATCATACGCGTGTTCCAAATTTGAATCAGAACCCAATAAGGGAACTAAAAAAGGGAAGTAGATCATTGATGCAGAGCCCAGTGCCACTGTGGCCACCACAAGATCTAGAAGATTGAGCCTGAAGATCCAAAGGAGTGGGAACACCCCTTCCACTCACATATGTGGGTGAAGAGTTCTCTGTTGTAGTTCATCGTCAACAGCGGGAGCCAAAATAACCTCATTTCAGCAGAGGTCGTGAAGAGGTTGGGCCTAAAGGCTATAGAACATTTACAACCATACACCATCAGGTGGATTAAGCAAGGACGATATCTTCATGTCAGCCAATAGCGTCACCTTCCCTATAACATCAAGCCTTTCACGGATGAGGTACTATGTGACATTGTTGTATATGAGTCTAGACCTCACTCTCTAATTATTACTTTGGCTAATAAGTCGTATAGGATACCGAAGGTAGCCTCACTTACCGCCATCTCTTTGATCACTACAAAGAAATGCAGTAAGATCATTTCCTAAACTAGGAAATTTGTTTTCCTTATGATTTGCCCCCAAAGAAAGAAGAAGGTTGTGGCCACGACTTCTAGGAAAGGCTCCTCTACATAGTAGCAACATATGGACAAGGTCATGTAGGGCTACAGGGTTATTTTTGCCTCACCCATAAGGGTATCTCTGCACTGTCAGGTCAACCACTCCATCAATCTAACCCCAGGCACACCACTGCCCAATGGACCTATCTATCGACGCTCTATTTTGGAAAACGATGAGATCAAGAGGCAGTTTCATGAACTATTGCATAAAGGGCACATCAGGCCAAGCTCATCACCTTGTGGGAGCTCGATTGTATTGGTATAGAAGAAGGATTGGACTTGGAGGCCCTGTATTGACTCTCAGGTGCTCAACAAGATCACTATCAAAAATAGGCACCCAATTCCGTAGATTGATGACCTTTTGGACCAACTCAAGGGGGCCAAATATTCCAGTAAGATTAAATTGAATTCAGGTTATCAGCAAGTGCCCATCAAACCCTCCAATGTGTGGAAGATTGTCTTCAATCCAAGGCGGGCCTTCTTGAATGGTTGGTCATGCCGTCCATTGATGAACGCCCCTACAATATTCATGAGATTGATGGATGACATCTTGCAACCCTTCACCAATGCATTCATGGTGGTGTATTTAGATGATATCTTGACCTTTAGCCAGAGTTGGGAAGAGCACCTCCACCATATTCGATAGGTCCTCCAAACCCTGCACCAACACAAGTTGTGTGCTAACCTAGAGAAATGCACCTTTGGCCTGACCCAGGTTCAATATCTGGGGTACATCATTGATGAGCAGGGTGTACATGTGGATCCATCTAAGATACAAGTCATTCAGGATTGGCCAGCCCCAACCACTCTAACAGAGCTCCACAACTTTTTGGGTCTTGCCAATTTCTACCATAGATTTGTGTTGGGGTTCTCTCATATCACTTGGCCTTTAAGTCAAGTCACCAAAGGTGGAGTGAAAGATTTTTTTTTTTTGTCGGAAACCCAACAACAAGTGTTCTCCAAGTTGAAGAATCACCTTTGTTTTGCACTAGTGCTCACATTACCAAACCTGTAACAACCTTTTGAGATTGAGGCAAATGCCTCTGACTATGCTATTGGTGCAGTTCTTACTCAACATGGGCATTCAATGGCTTACCACAGTGAGACACTTTCAGACACAGTCCAAAAGTACCCCACTTATGACAAAGAAACATATTCCATTGTGCAAGCCTTCTGTCAATGGAAGAATTACATTATGGGGAAGGAAATATTCATCCACATAGATCATCGACCTCTACAAATCATACAGACACAAGGGAAGTTGTAGAACAATCACCATCAGAAATAGTCCACCTATTTGCAACAATTCCATTTGAACATTAAGTATAAGAAGGGTAGCACCAATAATGTTTCTGATTGCCTCAATCGACCACCGATCATGGTGCTAATCAATGTGCTTGACTCATGTTGGCATGAGACATCGAGGTGGCTGCATCTTTACAAGAGCGATCAAGAATTTGACAGCATATACCAGACACTCCTTCAAGGACAGCATGTTCCAAATTTTGACCTTTAGGATGCACTGTTATGCCACCCTGGGACACATTTGTGTTCATTCAAGTGAGTGTGCCAAGATGATTTGGGAGGAACACTACAGTCATGTCATTGGAAATTTTGGAGTAGAGAAAATAGTGGCAATATTGTATAAGTATTTTTATTGGTTGAAACTTCATCAAGATGTTGGGAAGTACATTAGATCCTGCACGGACTGCACCATTTCCAAATGAAACACCAAGAAGCAAGGAATGTATACTCCTCTACCTACTCCTATTCGGCCCTAGGAATCTGTCTCCATGGATTACATGTCAAGCCTTCCTTCTAGTAAGCAAGGCAAAGAATTCAATTTTCGTGGTTGTCAACAAATTCTCTAAGATGGCCATCATGGTAGCCTGCAAGAAGAGTATCACATCAGAGGCCACTGCTAAGCTCTCTTTTGAGTGAGTATGGGTACACTTTGGGATCCCACAGTCCATTTTCTTAGATTGGGACAGTAGATTCATGAGTGAATTTTGGTCAAGTCTCTAGTCAAAGCTAGATACAAAACTTACTAAGTCCACAACTTTCCATCCCCAAACTAATGGCCAAACAAAGGTTGTCAACAGGATGATCCTACACATTCTACGCATGTACAACTTGAAGCATCCACGCACGTGGGATGAAATTATTCCCTATGTCCAACACAGCTACAACAGAGCTCTCCAGAACTCAATAGGCCACAACCCCTTTCAAGTAGGGCTGGGGTTTCATCCATTATGCCCCATTGATGTGATCATACCATTTGTAGCCACTCAGGTAGATTCAGCTCACATTCAGTCTAAATCTAAAAGGGCTAACAACTTCCTTGAGTGCATTCAAGACATCCAACAATAGGTCCATGATATATTGGATAGATTCAATGCTGAGTACAAGTAACGACATCATCAACATCAAGTGTTGCACAAGTTCTAGGTGGGTGACAAAGTTTGGCTACATTTGCAGAAGGAGCACCTTATTGGGTCCCACCGCAAGCTTCACCTGCATCGATATGGGCCATATGCCATCACCAAGGTCATTGATGACAATACCTTCGATCTCAACATCCCACCATTCCTTGGTCTACACCTAGTGTTCAATGCAGATCACGTTCGACCATACTTTCCACTATTGTTGGAAACATTTGACATTGCAGAACAAATCACACCAATAGAGCTCAACCTGGACTGCACGGAATATAACAAAACTTATCATATATCATGGACACACAGATCAAGAACACTCGCCAACAGAGGATATAGCTGTATCAAGTTGTCAAACAGGTCAACTCCTTCACTAGGGCAAGTGGTTCACCAGGGACTAGGTTCAATGGAAATTTTCTCACCTCATGGAGGCTCTGCACGTAATGGGGACCATTGCCGCCTAAGGGGGTAGGAATGATCTAGGTGGATATTGGTGGCCTCCCGCCTATTCCACCTAAACACCACAGTCAATTTCATATGTTTCTTTATTCATTTCACAATTTACTATTTTTAGCAGTTTTTCGGGTCCTAAATTGGCGGAGCAGTTTTTTACCCCCTAAATGGCATTTTTTGGGGTTTGTGACAGGCCCATAGCCATAGGCAAGGGCCTTCTACAAAACCTGTAGTACTAAGAGAGACCTTTCCAAAAATATATCATACGTTGCTAACAAGTATCTGTTGACTCAATCCCCCTTTTTAATTTCTTTTGTAAAACATTTACTGCATTTTCATGAAGAAACCCAAGATGGGGATGTCACATAGGGAATTAGACTAATGCAAAGTCCATAACTTGTCCCACAAAATTTTCATTATATCTTCTCCTAAAACATTCAGTAAAATTGAATCTAAGACACACAATTGTATTATTCACTTTTCCTTCTGATACATCTTGATCAAGTCCTTTGTCAACATTGTAGTAAGCTTATTACCTAGATCCACCATGATCCATTTATATTTATGCACCAATAGATCCTCCATCTTAAGTTTCCAGATCTCAAAACTTTATCTATTGAATTTATATATCTTTATCTTTCCACTGTTATCCATTTCCTTTTAGCGGAAGGATAAATCTCATAGATCCCATGCTGTAACAAGGTCTACCGAAGGCCTGAGAAAAACGCATCAATTTTAAAGGCATTCACTTGAATCCAAATTTTCTTGCATACCAAACAAAGATTTTAACCCTATACAAAAATTACTTGCCAACGAATTCTTATAAGACAAAAGAAAAATACAATAGTAAGAATAAAAACTATACACATATAATTTTCTCTTGGAACCCAAAACCGAGACAACCAGATTGATTTTTCAATATATTCCTCTCAATATTACATTACATTAGATATATATATATATCTATATATATATATATATATATATATAATATATATATATATATATATATATATATATATATATATCTATATATATATGTATAAATATATATATATACATATAATATACATATATACATATATATACACATATATATACATATATACAATATACATATATATATACATATACATATATACATATATACATATATACATATATATAATATATATATATATATATATATATATATATATATATATATATATATATATATATTATATATATATATATATATATATATATATATATCTATCTATATATATATATATAATATATATATATATATATTATAATTATATATAAGAATTCATAAACCCCCAATCCATTAACCCTAGATTAGAACATAATCCTAGTTCCCTTAACCAAATCTATAAAATACCATGGGAAAAAGCATCATGTGAAAAACCATACAAAAATCCATGGGTGGGTCCATGCTGATGCAAGAGCATCTAGCACCCTTAGTCAAAGTGAGGAATCCAAAGCAGATGAAAAAAGAGCATGTGGACCAGGGGAGCAAGACAATGAAAAAATTGCTTTAAAACAGATTTAAATATGGATGGATAAAAGTCTCTCGAAGACTTGTTATTGTTGTATTCTACCATATGCATGCATTATAAAGCTTTAGGGCTTTTATTGGAGCAAATCGAGGGGATGTGGTCGGATCCTTCATAGTGATCCAATCCAACAGTATTTTCCATATAAATATATGTATCATGAACCTTCATGTTTAGAGAGGAGAAGACAGAGATCGGTGCAACGTAAAAGGATAAGGAGCGGACCCACAGATAGAGATAGAGGTGGGTTTATAAATTTTGAGGTCCGGTTATGTATTCCGGAGCGGGGTTTCATGGTTTTCCCCGTGTAATCTATGTATGAAGGGTTAAGGCTTGAACACCTATATGCTAAGCTTCCGATATATGTGTTGGTCGGGGTTTTAAGGCTCAAACTCAGCGTTAAAAGGCCAATAGTGTAAAAAAAGCTTTGATAAAGTGTGAAAGTCCATGGTTAAAGGCAGAAGCTTGAGGAATGCTTCCGATAGGCTTTGTGGGCCATAACCCATAGGCCTCAAGATCGATATTTTTAGGGAAAGGGATTTGGTTAACCTCGAAGATCTCATTCCCATCATTTGGTATCAGAGAAAACAAAGATTCTATGTGCAAAGGAAGATTAAAGAAGGATTCCAGAGAGAAAGAAGGAGTAGGAGGTACAGTTGATAAAGTATGTAGAGTTTGTGGTCTTATTGTCACATAGAGAACGATAGCCAAAAGGTGAGAAGATTGCAACAAACCTAGAGAATGGAGTGTTCATATTGTTCTAGAGGAGAGAACCTAAAGGATGCCAGAGAGCTTGGTGAGGTATCGTGTAGCAGAAAGAGATTGTTACTATAGAGGTTTGGTTGCAACTCACAGAAGACCATGAAGGTAGTTCCACTGAAGAAATGCAATAGGTAGAATTGCTAAGGATAAGGAGAAGCATGTGACCGGGAGGTTATAAAATTTGTGTGCCTCAGGACTCTGATGCAGGAGCATCCAGCACCCTTAGTCAAAGGGAGGAATCCAAAGTGGAGCAAAGAGGAGCACATGGACCAAGGGAGCAAAACAGGGAAAATCTATTTTAAAACAAATTTAAATATGGTTGGATAAAAGTCTCTTGAAGACATGTTATTATTGTATTCTACCATATGCATGAATTATAGAGCTTTAGGGCTTTTATTGAAGAAAATCAGGGAGGAGATGTGGTCGGATCCTTCATAGTGATATGATCCAACAATATTTTCCATATAAATATATGTATCATGAACCTGCGTGTTCAGAGAGGAGAAGACAGAGATCGATGCAACGTAAAAGGATAAGCAGCAGACCCATAAATAGAGATAGAGGCGGGTTTATAAATTTTGATGTCTGGTTATGTATTCCAGAGTAGGGTTTCATGGTTTTCCCTGTGTAATCTGTGTATGAAGGGTTAAGGCTTGAACACATATATGCTAAGCTTCAGATATATGTGTTGTCTTCAGATAGATGTGATGGCCAGGGTTTTAAGGCTCAAACTCATGGTTAAAAGTCCTATAGTGTAAAGAAAGCTCCGATAAAGTGTGAAAGTCCATAGTTAAAGGCAGAAGCCTAAGGAACGCTTCCGATAGGCTTTGTGGGCCATAACCCACAGGCCTCAAGATCGATATTTTTAGGGAAAGGGATTTGGTTAACCCGCAAGATCTCATTCCCATCACATGCACCATCCTTGGGTCTACCTAACCATTCTTTGGTCTACCTAGAAAAATAATTAAATAATCGACCATTCATTCAATCCACATTCTAGTTTGGAACTTAAAAGTTATATTTTCTTTTAAAAAAGTATTGATATATTAAACCATGATTGGGACTAATCCAATTGGATATACCACACTTTTTATAATTCTCCCTATGAAATTTTTCTTGTAAAAGTAATATTGTGGTATAATTTTTATTATAAGGAAGCTTCTATTTTGTTCTATAAAATATTTTATTTATGGTAGTAATTATGTGTGTGGGGTTTTAAATGAAAGTTTTTATTTGTGGAGATTTGGCTATATTGAGATCTATATTAGGGTTTCAATCAAATTGAAAATTAATGAGAAGGCTTCAAATCCACACTAAGGGGAACATATTACAGAATTTAGTCATGGATTCCACCAACAATTAGAATACACAGTGTCCCATAATGAATGACACCAATTATCCAATGTGAGTAATACAAATGAAGAGTTTTTTTGAAGAATATGGATTGTTGGGAAGTAGTAGCCACAAAATATGAAGAACCATATGTTGAAATGTGGCAACAAGAATATTCCAATTTAATTTGTCCTTGAATTAAAATGTGAATTAAAATCAAATTTAGTCTTAAAAGATACTTGGAATTAATTAATTAAGTTATTTTGACTTAATTAGTTGGAGAAATTCAAGTTAGAAGTCTTTCTAAAGTCATGCAAAGACTTGTCCCTTAAACTAAAGAGATAAGATTTATTTATAGTTGAGTTGTAATTAGTTAACTCGATTTATTGAGTTAAGTCTAGTTAAATTAGTTCCAAACTGTTTGAGGAACTAATAGAGAGTTAATAGTAAGTTAATGCATGCATGCACTCAACTAGTGTACTCCAGTTAACTGAAGATTCCCTCATCAGAAACTCATGCATGTCTATTCATAGAAAGACCCAGTTGAGATTAAAGACAAGGACAGTGTACTATCAATTTCATGTGTTTTCCTATAAAGAAAACTCATGCATGCAATCAAGGCATCATTCCTTGAGGATTGCGTAGTTTTGAGAGTGTGTGAGATTAGAGTGTTCCACTTGGTTGAAGGTGAATCATCCCAGAGGAATGGGGCAAGGAAATAGGAGCTTGGAGGGCATAGAGGAAGGTTGGAGAGTAGCCAAGATTTCCTGTGAGCGTCTATGAGGATTGTACTAAGAGCTGGCTAGCTGTGAGAGCTAAGGATTTGTATAATTCCTATGTATTTCCACCTTGTATGATAATACAGATAGTGGGGTGTTTAGCTGAGGCTTTCCCCAAAGTATTTTCATCTGTATAGTGCAATTGATTCTTCTTCTTCTAGTTATATTGTTCAATTCAATCTTTAAGCTTTTGCAAATTGATAGTAGAAGTGGGTTATAGTATTCTACTTTGATTTATATTGCATTATCGGGTTAACCTACAACATATTTTCTACATGGTATCAGAGTTGGAATTGTAGAAATTTATACATGGTATCAGAGCCAAATTTATCATAGCTGTACACACTATACTAAGAAGAGAATTCGAAGTTTGAAGTTCGGGGTTGTAGGTGCAAATCGAATTCTTATCATACTTCAAGGTTGGCCAATGGTGTTCTATGGCTTGAGACTCAAGTATGCCTTGGAAGGTAACTCGAATTACATAGCATGGAAAGATAGAATGGAGGATGTATTAGAAGACAATGGCTTGAAGAAATTCATTAATCAAGAAATCCCAAAAGCAGCTTCAACTAATGCAGAGTTGGCTAAGTGGAAGAAGTGTGTGGCGAAGGTGAGACGGATCATCCTTGAGGGAGTTTGAGACCATATTGTCTCGAGTCTCCATGGGAAGGATACTCCATTTTCAACGTGGAAGAAATTAAAGGACCTCTACCAGAACAATAGCGACTAGAGGAAATTCACACTCAAGGATAAGCTTTGAAGAATCAAGATGGAGAAGGGTGATACTATTTCCACATATCTGAACAAACTCACCACCTACAGAGATGAGCTTGGCAGTGTGGTAATAACTACTATCAATGATGATATGGTGAACCTCACTCTCCTTGGCCTTCCAAAGAGTTGAAATAGCAACTAGGATTCTGTGAATGGAAGGGAGAAACAGTCGGATTGGGAACGACTGTGGTTGGATCTCATGCAGGAGGAGATCAAGAGGATCACATAAGATGGTTCTTCATCAAAGAATGATGATGAAGAAAATATAGCCTTAGCGAGTAAGGCAAGGAAGGGGAAGGGGAAGGCTTCCAATTCCAAATCGAATTCTTCTCATGGAGAGAAGAAGGGTGATAAGTCTAAAGTAAGATGCTTTAATTTCCATGAGATGGGACATTATGTGACTAATTGCCCATCAAAGAAGTCCAAGAAGGGTTCCTCGGAAGGATCGAAAGGAGAGGCATTAGCCTCTCAGTTCGAAATGGACTTTACCCTCATCACATGCATGGTGTCATCGATGATGGGTTGTGTTTGGTATCTTAACAGTGGAGCCTCATTCCACATGACCGGTGATAAAAGTTTATTCAGTGCCTTGGAGGAGAAAGACCTCAAGATGCGCATAGAGATGGATGATGACAGAAAGTATAGTGTTTCAAGAGTTGGCACGGTTTCTTTTCAGAGGGAGCATGGAGCTCCTATTACCTTGACAGATGTGAATTATGTGCCTGGATTGGAAGAACTTGGTATTGATCACAATGTTGGAGGACAAAGGCTACGGTGTTGTCTTCAGTGAAGGAAAGGAATTCCTGAGACACATAGCCGTGGGTCATACCAAGAGGATATGGATTCAGGTGAAGAATCTCTATAAGCTAGAGGTAGATGATTGTGTAGCATTGAGTACAAAAGTAGAATTGGTGCAAAGCCAAGACATTGGTGAGTTGTGGCATAGGTGGTTAGGCCATTTGCATCATGGGGCTTTGAAGATAATGCAACAGATAACTATAGGACTTCCCAAAGGTAAACTTGAGCAAGTTGACACATGCAAAGGTTGTACCTTGGGAAAGTACACCAAGTCTTCCTTTCATGATCAAGACAATCGAAAAAAGGCTCTATTAGAGTGAGTTCATACTGATGTATGTGGACCATTCTCGACGAAATCTATAGTGAAGCAAAGATATTATGTATTTTTCACTGATGATTTTTCTCGTAAATGCTGGATTTATTTCATGCAGAATAAGGACCAAACCTTCACAAAGTTTTGTGAGTTCAAAGCTTCGGTCGAGAAAGAGTTATGGAAGAAGATCAAGGCCTTGAGAAGAGACAACAGTGGAGAATATGTCTCTCAAGAGTTTAAGGACTTCTGTGCAACAGAAGGAATTAAATAGGAGTTGACGGAACCTCATAAACCACAGCAGAATGGGGTGGCCAAGAGGAAGAACATAAATATTGTAGGGGCAGCACGAGAAATGATGCATGACGAAGGCCTACCACTTCACTTGTGGGTTGAGGTATGCAACACAGTGGTCTATCTGCATAATAGAAGCTCGCATCACATACTTGGGATGAAGACACCAGAGGAAGCTTTCTCCCGTAAGAGACCAGATGTGGGTCACTTCAAGATCTTTGGCTCATCAGTATATTGTCTTGGGAAAAAGGATGCACAGAAGAAGCTTGAGCTAATAGCAAAGTTGGGGATATTTGTGGGGTACACCGATACACATCACAACTATCGGGTGTACTTTCTTACCAGTTAGAGGATAGCGGTTTGCAGAGATCTTAAGTTTGATGAGCAGAAGGCCATGCGAGTTTCCCTTGAGAGGGAGCTCCAACTACAGGCTGTGGAGGAACTGTTGGTTCCTAAGGAGGAGGAGCCTCAGACTGATGCATAGCAACAACATGCAGAGGTTCCAGGAGTGGAGACATCCACTCAAGTAGAGTCTTCCAAAGATGGATGGAAGTGCACAAGAGAAGCTGACAGATTGTTGAAGGATGCGAGAGAGAATGTGGGAGCACCATATTCTCAGCGCAGACAGAGGAGGTCACCTGAGAGGTACACTGGATACATGGCCCTTGCTAGGGAATGTGTTGAGACCGAGTGATCTTCCTTTGAGGAAGCAATGTAGCAGTCGATTTGGGTTGATGCTATGGTGGAGTTGTATGACTCCATAGTTTGTAACATTGTTTGGGACATGGTTATGAGACCAGAGAACAAGTAAATTGTGAGTTCTCGTTGCCTTTACAAGGTAAAGCAAGCTGTTGATGATGGGAGGATCATGTTGTTGTAGTATATTTTGACAGAGTAGCAAGATGCTGACATTTTGACAAAGGCATTATCAAAGTGTAAATTTAAGTTCCATAGAGACAAGATCAGGATGACAGATAATTCCTTTCTTGTTGAGAGGGAGTGTTGAAATGTGGCAACAAGAATATTCTAATTTAATTTTTCCTTGAATTCAATTGTGAATTAAAACCGAATTTAGTCTTAACAGCTACTTGGAAATAATTAATTAAGTTATTTTGACTTAATTAGTTGGAGAAATTCAAGTTAGAAGTCTTTCTGAAGTCATGCAAAGACTTATCCCTTAAATTAAGGAGATAAGCCTTAAATTAAGGATATAATATTGAGGTATATTTGAGTTGTACTTAGTTAACTCAGTTTACTGAGTTAAGGCCAATTAAAATAGTTCCAAACTATTTGAGGAACTAATAGAGAGTTAATAGTTAGTTGATGCATGCATGCACTCAACTAGTGTACTCTAGTTAACTGAAGATTCCCTTATCAGAAACTCATGCATGTCTATTTAGAGAAAGACCCAATTGAGATTAAAGACAAGGACAATGTACTATCAGTTGCATATGTTTTCCTATAAAGAAAACTCATGCATGCAGTCAAGGCATCCTTCCTTGAGGATTGCGCAGTTCTGATAGTTTGTGAGATTAGAGTGTTTCACTTGATTGAAGGTGAATCATCCCAGAGGAACAATACAAGGAAATAGGATCTTGGAGGGTAGAGAGGAAGGCTGGAGAGCAACAAGGATTGTCTGTGAGCATCTGTGAGGATTGAACTGAGCACTGGCTAGCTGTGAGAGCTAAGGCTTTGTATAATTCCTATGTATTTCCACCTTGTATGATAATACAGATAGTGGGGTTTTTAGCTAAGGCTTTCCCCAAAGTATTTTCAAGTGTATTGTGCGATTGATTCTTCTTCTTCTTGTTATATTGTTCAGCTCGATCTTTAAGCTTCCGCAAATTGATGGTAGAAGTAGTTTATAGTATTCTGCTTTGATTTATATTGCATTATCGAGTTAACCTACAACAGATTTTCTACACCATAAGCTACAAAATAAGTAGCAATGAAAAATTCCCAAATAAATGCTTAAATAGAGAGGAAAAAATGGATTCTATAGACTTTGGAATCTACAAAGCGACGTTGAAGAATTCATAATGTTGTCGCAAAAACCAGTTCCAATAAAGCTTGGGAGATTTTTGAAAAGGCATATCAAGGCATAGACAACGTCAAGAATGTCAAGCTTCAAATTCTTGGGAAGAAGTTTGAAGCTCTACAAATAAGAGATGTTGAATTAGTATATCAGTTTATGACTCAGGTCATGGAAATGGTAAATCAACTTAGAACTATTGAAGAGGATGTTCCAGATCAAAACATGGTTGAGAAATCTCTTAGAAGCCTACCATCTTCATTTTATATTCATGTGATATCCACAAAATAAAGTAAAAATTTGTCCCAGCTTTTGATTGAAGAGTTGACAGGTTCAATGTTGAATCATGAGTCAAGAGTTAAAGGTAGAAATGACTCATTAGAAAATCCATTTCAATGTCAAGACACAATCAATAAAGGAAGAGGTATAAGTAGCGTAAGCGGAGGAAAAATAGGAAGAGGATGTTCTAGAAGTAGAAATAATGCATCAAGTCAACCTAATCAACCACATAACCAAAGAGGAAGAGGTTGAAAAAAAGAGAGCAAGGACAGACGTTTCAAATATATAGTGTTGTTATTGCAAGAAATGTGGCCATTTTAAAAGTAATTGCAAGAATAAGTAAACAAATTTGAACAAAGGTAGTGCACATGTTTCAAGAATTGATGAAGGTACGACATCATCTATTTTTATTTATTCTTCAACAGCTTAAGAAAATAACAATGAAGATATTTGGTTACTAGAAAGTGGCTGCATTTACCATATGACAGGTAGCAAAAGTATTTTTTCAAGTTTCGATGAAAAAATTAAAAACTCAAATTAAGTTGGGTGATGATCATAGTATTAATTCCTTAATCAAAGGAATTGTTACTATTGTAATGAAGTGGAATGACAAAAAGGGAATTCATGATATCTATTGTGTACAAAGTTTAAAACATAACCTATTAAGTGTAGGACAAATGAGTGAAAATGGTTTTGAAGTCAAGTTTGAAGGTATTACCTGCACAATTCTTGATAGGTCTTACTTGCACAATTCTTGATAGGCCACCTATTCAAAGAGTCATAACAAAGATCCAAATGAACAAAACAAGATGTTTCCTATTGTCATGAGAAATTCCAAGCATTCATTATCATATACTTAGTTTGTAACAAGATCTGATGAAACTTGGTTATTGCATCTTAGATATGGCCATTTCACTTTTAACAATCTTGATCTTTTGCAAAAGATGTCTATGGTTCTAGGCCTTCATATGATAGATTTCCATCATAATCCATGTGAAAGTTCTATCTTGTCCAAACAAAAAGTAAACAAGTTTCTAAATGGCACCAGCTATAGAGCCAAAAGTCCATGTAAACTAGTAAATACAAACCCTTGTGGTCCAATGCAAACCAAATCGATAGGAAGCAGTGTTTATTTTCTAAACTTTATTGATGATTTTAGGAGAATGAAATGAGTCTTATTCATAAAAAAGAAATATGATACGTTTGGAAAACTAAATAAATTCAAAGCCATGGAAGAGACAAAAAGTGGCAAGCATATTAAAATATTAATATTAGGAGGAGGTGAATATAATTTCAAATAATTTGAAACATATTGCAAGGATGAAGATATCAAGAGGAAATTTATGACAAAGTACTCTCCACAAAATAATGGAGTAGCAGAAAGAAAAACTCAAACCATGATGAATATGGAAAGAAGCATGTTGAAGGAACACAATTTACCAAATGAGTATTGGACAAAAGCAATAACAATTTCAATTTATATTTGAATAGATCTCCAACAACAAGTTTCAATGATTGAGTTCTTTTGGAAGATTGGAGTGTTGCCAAGACAAGTGTATCACACTTGAGGATCTTTGGTTGTGTAGCCTATGCACATGGCCCAAATGAATTGAGGAGGAAATTGGATGACAAAAGCCAAAAATGCATATATTTTGGACATAGTGAAGAATCAAAGGGTTACAAATTGTACAATCCTATCACCAAGAAAACAATTATTTCAAAATATGTTAAATTCGTGGAAGATCAAGCATGGCATGATCAAGATAAAGGGACAAATAGGAATCAAATTTACCCACATGCATTTGAACAGGGTGATGCAACAAAAGTTAAAAAACTAAGACAATGATTTCCATGCCTACAAGTTCCAGCTGAAGACACAAAGCAATGAAGACATAATGTGCACAGTCCATCCTCAAGTAGTGAATATGAATCCACCATTTTGAAGAAAACAAGAAGTTTTAGAGAGATTTATGAACAAATAGATAATGAACAGGTACATCTTGCTTTATTGTCTTCTGAGCCAACACATTTTAAGGAAGTAGTGAAAATAAAGAATGTGTTGAAGCTGTGAATGAATACTTTGCAGCCATAGAAACGAATTATACATGAAAAAGGCTTTACACAATAGCCTAGAGTGGATTATGAAGAAACCTCTGCCCCAATAGAAAGAATGGATACTATCATAATAGTATTAGCAATAGTAGCAAAGAATTGACCATTTTATCAAATGGATGTCAAATCAACCTTTTTAAATGCAATATTGAAGGAAGAATTTATATAGATCAACCTCCAGGCTATGAAATCAAAGGTCAAGAATAGAAATTTTACAAGTTAAAGAAGAATTTGTATGGTTTAAAACAAGCCCCAAGAAAATGGTACAATGTAAATAATTCATATATTCTCAAAAAAGGATTCAAACATAGTAATAATGAACCCACTCTTTATACAGAAAATATCTATAAGGTAATATTTTAATTGTTTGCACTTATGTTGACGATATGATTTATATAGGAAATTTTTAGCTTGAAAATTTTTGAACAACCATGGAGAAGGAATTTGAGATGATCAATATTGGTCACATGAATATTTTCTTGGAATAGAATTTGAACAATTTAAAAAAAGGAATACTATTTTGTTAAAGGAAGTATAGAAATGATATTTTGACAAGATTTAGGATGAGTGAATGCAAGCCAACAAACACACCAATTGTCCTAGGAACAAACATAAGTAATGATTACAACAATCTAGTAGTCAATTCCACTTTATACAAGTAGCTAGTATGAAAAATAATTCATCTTACAAAAACAAGGATTGATATAATGTATTCAATCAATCTTATATCCAGGTTCATGGATTCACCAAAGAAAACTCATTGGACAACAAGAAAAATGATTTTAAGGTATGTTGGAGGAACAATATATTATGGAATTCTATACACTAATTCAAAGGATATCCATTTTTTTTACATAGATAGTGAATTTGTGAGAAGCATTGATGATAGAAAGAGTACCTTCGGCTATGAATTCCACCTAGGTACAAGATTAATTTCATGGGCATCTAAGAATTATTCCATTGTTGTGATTTCATCGGAAGGAGTAGGGTATGTAGCAACAATAGGATTAGTATCATAGGAAGTTTGGTTAAGAATATTGATAAATGATCTTGAGCCTGAAAATAACGAGGACCCAACTCCTATTTTCAATGATAATAATTACCCTATTGAACTTTCCAAAAATCATGTGTTTCACTGCAAATGTAAACAATTTGATACCATATATCACTTCATTTCAGAGCTTGTCGACAATGAGGATATATCTCTTCAATTGTGTGAATCTAAAGATCAACTAGTAGTTATCTTCACTAAGCCATTGGGAAGAAAAAAATTTGAGTTTCAAAGGAAACAATTAGGGATTTTAGTAAATGTAACGGTAGATATTAAGGGGGAGAGTTAAAGTATAGTAATATCCTATATTAAATAGAGTGAGTTGTTAGTTGCATGTGAAATCCAGTTGGACACGTAATTGTGAATCCAATTTTTTTTTCAAGTGATCAAATTTCATCAGAGATTACATCAGGCTTGAACCGTGGCTTGAGAAACCACAACCAAAGGGAATCTAAGTCATCAAAGTCACCTAAGGCTCAAATCCATCCTAGGCCACATAAGCCCTTAACATGCTTACATTTTCTCACATAGAGTTTTGAACCGATGACCTTCACATCAAGGAGTGACTTAATAGTACACCCCATCATTGCCTATTCTACCACTCGTGGAAAAGTCCCAATTAATTTTGGATAAATAGAAATTCTAGAATTATTTTTTGTTGGATATCTCTAGACTCTCACAGTGCTAACATAATTCTAGAGATTTTTCCATGCATTATAAAATCCATTTAATGACAAGAAAGGGAATCTATGCCCCATGGATTTTTGCATTTCCTTCATTGGTGTTTGGTGTGTGTATGTTCTCCTTAACATTTAACTTCACATAAGAAGTCATATACGTGGATACATAATTTGTGTGTTATTTCATCCTATGGGTGACTCATGTCTTCCATCTCAACCAACACATGGTGTTATCTTTGGTTTTGATGAAATGACCAAATACGTGTTTCTAAAGAAAAAGAATGTTTTTGTTGTTGTTGTGCATAACACATAGATATATATACAAATATATTAGTAAATGTGGTTGATATACATGGATCAACATCATTTTATCTCTTTTAAAATTAATATATTTATGGTATAATGCATTGATTATAGGATAATCAACATCATTTTCTCTCTTATAAAATTAAGATCCCAGTGGTATTGTGCATAGATTACGGGACAATGCATTTCATAAGTTCACATGAAGATTCATTTAATCTATATTATAATATCATGTTAATCAATTGTTTATATATATATATATATATATATATATATATATATATATATATATATATATATATATATATATATAGATAGAGAGAGAGAGAGAGAGAGAGAGAGATAGAGAGAGAGATAGATAGATATATATATATCCACAAGATTCCATTTGTTATTTGATAATTTGTGTGGTAATGTTATAATTGCATTAGGTAAATGTGAAATTCTAAAGCCATTTGTGTTATAAACCTATAAACCTACAAATCAACATGATGTCATATGTTATTTGATAATTGGGAGGTATACCATGAAGAAGAAGAAGAAGCTACAACTCTTGACGTAGAAGAGACCACTACTTCCCTAGAACTGGGAAAAACATTCAAGGTCAAGAAACATAAAACAGTAAGTATGCCTCTGCTCATGTCTTTATATACATAATTTTTAAGGAAGAATCAAATGATTGAAAAGGATAATATGAAGATTAAATGTTATTATAATTGCAGCTTAAAAATGATAAGTAACCAATAACTTGAAGGGGGAAACCTCTTTTTACAATAAATACAATGAACAAAGAATATTTGATGATCTTAAGCCTATGTATCCTTCGCGTTTGTGTGTGTGCGTGTGTGTGTGTGTGTGTGTGAGAAAAAGGATACAATTATAATAAAATGGGACCTTGAGCAGTTCTCTCATATATAACAATATAAAAATAGAAATATAATCATTCAATATTGTTTTCGGGAAAACTAGTGTTGCTATTTGATCTGCTAGTCCCACTAAGACAGGTAGCTATCTTGGAAGCAAACAATTCAAAGCAACTTTTGTTTTCCTTTATGGATGATAGATAAGAGAGAAGCATAGAGCACCAGCCTCAGTATTTCACTTGGCTCCTTGCTTGTTTCATCTCTCCTTTGATAGAGCTTCGCCACTCCTTTCTCACTTGTCTCGCTTCAAAGAACACCTGTAGAGGCAAAGTAGCAAAATACCATCAAAGCATAGAGATCTATAATACCATAAACAATGTAGAATCAGATGTACATTAACCATACAATTACATTCACAAATACGAGATTTACAAGTACACAAGTATATGGAGGAAAACTCAAATAACTTTATTGATAGTAGAAGTAGAAGAGAGGATTACAACCCAACTGTCTGATCCAGCATCATCCTGCTAGCATGAAAGCCCTCTTCACCTCATGAAAAGCAAGATCACCCAACAATACAATGTCTCAAAGAGAAACCAACAACACTTCCTTACAAATTACAAAATTCTAGCCTCCGGATCTCTGGGATGAGGGATCCATTTATAGATATTTGCAAAGGGGTGAGTCAGCTTCTAGGTTTTTGATTAGTGTCATTTCACTGATAGTTCTTGGTTCCACTTGGATATTTCATTATCTCTTACTCATCCTGGGAAAATTCAAAGAGGAAAGTGGCATAGGAGCAGTTTCTAGAAGATTCTCTGAGTTTCCACCTAGCAAACTGCCTCTGCCATTTGTCCGCTCTCACTCATCGCACCCTACAGAAGGTCTTTTCAGTATGCATCACACCCCTTGTGTGTAATAGGTGAGATTCATCGCACCCTCAACATGGAGCAGTTTGTATGGTCCAGTTTTAACCAGTTCTGAGCAGTTTTTCACGGAGAACTTCTAGAAATGATGTAATCAGTTGACCTTGATCCTTTAGGGTTTGAAACAACACTTTTATGGGTTTGAGAGCCCTTAGTTTTTCTAGATATGTGATTGGGGTTGCAGTGCCCAAATATGTCTATAACCTTTGCCCCCTAAAGCATGAGGTCGTAAATCTTCTAATGTCGGGTGAAATGCTTTATCATGAGGATTTGAGGTCTTTCGAACTGGAAGGTGACCTGTATAAAATAAAATCCATTACATTATCTCCATATTACTTTCATGATCTAGCTTAGGTGGGCATTCCCATGCTCAACTTTATAAATTCATTTTCATGTACATAGGACAGACAATCGTCTGTGTGGCAGACTGATTATTCTGGTAGATCCATCATCCCTTAGCTTGGATGATGATCTATGCAGCTATGGAGTACATTTGATGTCTTTATTTTCCTGAATGTATCGCAGCCCAGATGGATGAAACTAGATCCGGGGTCTTCAAACTCGTCCAATCTTCGCCCGATGTACAAGTCGATCCATGTGAAAAGATGTCTTGAAGTCGAACATGGAAAGACATTGCCTGATTACCAGCCAATGATGTAAGTTGTTAACAGGCACGAGAGGAATCACCAATAAGGATAATGACCCTCAAGGTACTACAATACAATTCACATGGTGTGAATATAGGACGTAACATCGAACACCACGCAAAATCTTTCGGTCGAAGGCCATTGATGTAAACCTGTCGCCAGAAGTGAGAAACTTGCCATTGAGGCATGCAAGCTTCAAAGTACTGAAAGGGTTGTTCCTAAGTCAACTTCTTGGATAATGAGCTGAGGTCGAAAAGAAGTGACCTGTCGCAGGAGGGCGTTAATGAATCCCACATCTATGACATGAAATGAAGCAAATGATTTTCTGGAGGTGAAAATGATCTGATGATACAAGGTTCAAGGGTGGTGGTCATGAAAAATGAGATTGAAGGTATTGTAGTGGATGAGGCGTTAGTTGGGTTGGTGAATTCTCTTAGCAACTTCTCTTGAACATATCAGCGACACTATGATGGATCGGTAGCGTTAACCCCATGGATGGTATGGAGGACCAATGGTGATGGTGAACGGAATAACCCAACCTAACTCAATCATGGTGATGGAGTGAAAGTGTCATGTTCAAGAGCGGCCGACTACCAATGAAGTTCTTCAAGTTTTCTTCCCTTTTTCCCCAGTCATTGCTGACTAGTACCTCTTTATTTTTGTTAAGCTTGGGGAGGCTAACATATGCTTGTTCTATAATTTTCCCTTCGGGCAAACTTGTCGCTATGTTTTAGCGAGCCTAGCGACAGTGAAACCCGCTCTTGTCCGAACGAACAAGTTTGTCGCTATTGTTTTAACAAGTTTAATGACAAAGATAACTCAGTCCTTTTCATGTTTAGAGAGTTTGAAAAGAGACGGAAAGGAAACTCCAGTAGTCCTTTTTCATGGTATAATCCCTTAAGTCTGAAAAATGTATAAAATAATACGAAATGGATGACTTTTTAATGTCCAAAAAGATTAAAATATAGAGGTGGGATGGTGCTTCCCTTTACTTTAATGAGCTGGAAAGGCTAGTAGCTCGACAATCTTTTCATATTTTACAAATCTAAAAAGAGCTTAAAAGAGACTCGTTTTTTAGGAACGATTGATGTATCCAGGTAGCAACTGGTTTCAGGTAAGTTTGGAACTTCTCAAACATAGTAGCGTAATGAGGGTGGCTAGTAGAATCATTCATTGCAGTTTTTCCTCAAAAGGGTCAACAATCAAGTGGAGGCATATGATCGCTAAAAGAGTGGAGGTGGCAGTAAGAACATGACCAAGGCTTAAAAGGCTGATAGCAATGCGATCAAAAAGGTTATTTACTGAGGGTGGATTCATTTTTTAATGAGCTTGAATCTTTGGAAACTATGCTCAGTGGCAGGGTTATTTTTTAGCAAGCTTGAACCCTACGGTAACACTGCTCATTGCTAGGTTTATTTTTTAATGAGCTTGAACTTTGCAGAAACATTGCTCGTTCCAGTCATCTTTTAAAGATGTATCTTATTTTGTAGGTTCATTTTTTAGTGAGCTTGCCCCATGCGAAACTTTTCTCATTGCCTTTTGCATGCAAGCTAGAAATGACCAACTACAGAATTAAGAGTTAATGAACTACCGAGGTTAGGCAGGATAGTTTCCTACAAGACATTTCCTCTACTTTGCCAGGACCACTGACAAAGGTGAATGGTGGATTAGACCAATCACCTAACCTAAGCAGTTGAAGTTAGTAAAATACTACGGGGTTAGAGTTATGTTGGTCGCTTTTCACTTGCGTAGAAAAGGTTTGCATGCCCCCAGGTATAAAGAAAAGTAGAGTTTCCAGGTCACCATATAGAAGTCATTGCATTTAAGCAAGATTGCTTCATCTGTGGAGTAGATAAAACACCTCCTTGGCTTTGTCCATCAAAATGGACAAAGGTGAATGGTATGGGTTGGCACTTCTAATCACATAACCTTCGAGGAGATCTTGTTTAGGATTGATCCCATATCCTATACGGAAATGGAATTTCAGACCAATCATATAACCTACAACGAGGAGTTCTTGACCCAGACTAATCCCATATCCTACACGGATGGGTCTTTTAGACTGGTCATATATCCTACAAGGAAATCTATCTTTTCATCTGGGTTCACTTGCCGAAGCAGACCAGGGTGCATTCCCCCTAAGCTTTGTTACATTCACCGAATCACTCGCGGTAATTAGGTGGATGAACTAGAGGTTGAAGAGACATTCCTTATGCAAAGAGACCATTTAGGGATGGGATTTGACTCGAAGCCATGTTTGAATCAAGAAATGAAAGCTGGTCAACAAGTTGTACCATGCTGCCTTCATACGGGAAACAAATCACCCAGAAGAGTGAGGAAGCAATAACTCCCATGTTGTAAATGTAGTCATGCCCGAGGAGTAGACTGTAATCTAGCAGCCCTTGGACTACCATCACGTTCAAGTGAATGTTTTTCCTTCTCAAAGTTATAGGCACATTTGTAAGGATCCCCAACATCGACTGGTTCCTTTATTGAAGCCTGACAAATTTTGATTCTCAGGCAAAAGCAATGGTGAACCAAGCGCTTTCCAAGCAGTTGAGGAAAGGATACTCACTGAAGCCCCTTCATCTATGATAGTGCCAGCCATGATCATTCTGTAAACTTGTACTATGATTATGAATGGCACATTAGATGGAAAGCGGGGTCCTGCTAGTAGATTCCAATCAAAGGAAACGACTAGATTGCTTAGAGGAGGGACCGAATAAATGGCCAGATGAGTCTCTTGAAATGGGGAACTTCATTCCTGTGGTAAAGGAACGGTTAGATTGCCCCCATGTTCATCAGACTCTGTGTTAACAAAAAGAATTTGAACGGTGTCGTTCTCATTCTCTTTGGAGATTGTATCATCTAAAGGTGGACCTTTTGAAGACAAGATTGGGTCGACTGTAGTCTTGACTTGTTGACTTTGGTCTGGTGTAGAATCAGAGGGTTTATCTTCAATGATAGGTGTTTCAACCAACAACAGAGGTATGTCAGTCAGATTTTGAACTAGTGATGGACCTGGCAGAAGTTTCTTGTATCCAGGTGGAAGTCACTGCGGTGAAGCAAGACGGTTATCCAAGACACTTTTAGCTTCGTCCAGAAACAGGCAACGGTGGAGAGCATGATCGCCCTCACACAACCTACAAGGAAATTTAGATCTTCCTTTTTGTCCATTGACTTCATTTTCACTAGTCGATGGTGTATTCTCAACATGATCGAGAGAGGTTGATGACACCAGATGGTGCAAGTGGGGAGACCAGTCTCTCAAGATCTGCGGAATGCAAGGAAAATCTCGATGATAGTGGTTTCCTTTGCAAATTATGCATGGATTTTTGGGTTTAGAACGTGCGGTGTGCGGATTTTCACTGGACGATGCATGGTTGCCCCCTTGCTGGGTCGGCTTCTTCTTGTTCTTCTCCTTCCCTTTCTTCTTCTTCTCAGTTACTTGGTTTTTAGTATCACTAGCTTCACCAAGCAAAGAGGAAGAAGGAGAGGGAGAAAAAAACGAAGTAGAAGGTGAGGGAGAAACCTCCAATACCATCTGGTTGTTGATTCGATTATTGAGGAATTATGATGTTTTGAACGACAGAGGTCGAAAATAGCCATACCGACAAGCCAATTATGATTCCTGGAAGGGATAATGTAGCCATGTATGGAGCACCAATATCTCCCCAAGAGGAGAAAGGACTATAATTCCCCCCAGGGGGAAATCCTTGATTGGTGGACTCCATTATCTCAACCTAAGATCAACGACGAAACAGTGATGTTATTCTGAATTAAATAAATTTTATGACGCTTTGACACAACTTGCTTTTTCAATTTTTAAGAGTCGAGAAAAAGCTAAAGGTGACTCTAGTCACCTTCGATTTTTAATGAGCCTAAAGTGACAAGTGCTCAGATGGGACCTTTTCTTTTAAGGAGTTGAAAAGAACAAAAGTGACTACTCTGGAAAATCTAGACAGAGGGATTACCAAAACCAATCGCAAAACTACAATATACACCTCGGTGGTAAATTAAAGAGAAATTACCGAGGACTTTACGTACGGTAGTGAATCTTTCTGAATGTTTGTTTAGTGCATTGTGATCGATAGGGTGGCAGACACGGATTCCTAAGGATACAGGATATCAGCCTATTTTGGTCTCCCAATAATACTCGACAGTACATGGGAGCACAAGTTCGTACTAGCACTTGTCGTATCAAAGAGGAGGAATCACCCAACCTACGATGAAAACGATAGTTACCAGGCTTTACGATGCCAGAATACGTCTCTAGCCTAGACTTCTAGATGTTGTGCGTTAGGTTCCAAATCGTTTTTATGTTCATTGAGGTTTATTTTATAGTTGATATTTCTTAAGAAGTTTGCCTTTCAAGGTTCACCGTGTGATGTAGATGTACAATTCCTAAATATGCAATCTAAAATGATAAACAGACGTTTTTTTCATTTAGCAATGAAAATCCTAGCTACTAAGGAAAGAAGAGTAAAATTCTTTCAACAAAGAGCAGAGAGCACACACTAAATGCACTTTTCCTAAATCAATTTCTGCATGCAGTCTAGATGCAAATGCACATGCATGTATTTGTTTTTCCATTTCCTTAATGTGAGAGTGCCAAAAAGAAAACTAAGTACAGATCTAAACTACTTTTCTTCAAAGCGACTCTTTAGCAATCTCTTTTCAAAAGACGAAAGGAAGACTAAGATGAAACTTTCAATTTCGAATGGGAAACTACTTTTGACACTTCAAATACTGACAATTCAAGTCAAATACAATGGCAAAAGTACAATTGACTATCTGAAAGAGGAAGACTTTATGACACTCTTTTTATTGACTCAAAACGACAGTTACGAGACTTCTAAATCGAAAGATGATAGTTCGATTGAGCTACTATTTGCAAAGGAGGACTGTAAATGATGAAAAATACATAAAAAAACATTCACAATTCCTTATCAATGGAGGCTGAATAATGTAAAGGAAGAAGGCTTCAATAATGATATACTGATCATAGGCTACAAAACTACTGAATAGAGCTGAAAACAATGAAGAAAAAACCAATTTCTGGAGAGAGAAACAGTCTCATTCAATCATCGCACCTGTCCTTGAGGGAAACAAGGATGCATCTCACCTGCAACACACGGGAGGTGTGATGCATCCAAACTGCTAATGAGAGATAGTGCGATGGTCCAGAGAACAAAACTGAGCTTGATTTTTGCTCAAAATTTCAGCTACGTTCAGTTATTTCAGTGAAGCTATGATAGACAATAAACACAAAGTATAGGGGTATGATCTTATGAGGTTATTCAGCTACCACCAGGGCACTTAGGATGTTTGTAAGTCAGATGTTCAGTTCATAAACCAACCTGGAGATTGACTGAAGTAGCGTTGATCTACTTTGCACTTGCATAGCAAGTACAGTTCGAAGGCTAGCTGGTTTAACTTCAGGCTTCGTCTGTAGTTTATAAAGCAAACAATAGTAACAAACAAACAAACTATTTGTCCCCCAGTGGAGCCACCATTTTGTTTCTTGGAAAACCAGTGTCACTATTTTATTTGCTAGTCCCACTAAGATGGGTAGCTATCTTAGAAACAAACAATTCAAAGCAACTTGTGTTTTCCTTTATGGATGATAGATAGGAGAGAAACAGAGAGCACCAACCTCAGTCTTTCGCTTGGCTCCTTGCTTGTTTCATCTCTCTTTTGATAGAGCTTTGCCAATCCTTTCTCACTTGTCCCACTTCAAAGAACACTTGTAGAGGCAAAGAAGAAAAATACCATCAAAGCATAGAGATCTATAATACATAAACAATGTAGAATCAGATGTACATTAACCATACAATTGTATTCACAAATACGAGATTTACAAGTACACAAGTATATGGATGAAAACTCAAATAACTTTATTGATAGTAGAAGTAGAAGAGAGGATTACAACCCAGTTGTCTGATCCAACATCATCCTCCCAGCATGAAAGCCCTCTTCACCTCATAAAAAGCAAGATCACCCAACAATACAACATCTCAAAAAGAAACTAACAACACTTCCTTACAAATTACAAAATTCCAGCCCCTGGATCTCTGGGATGAGGGATCCATTTATAGATATTTGTAGAGGGGTGAGTTAGCTTATGGGTTTTTTATTAGTGTCATTTCACTGATAGTTCTTGGTTCCACTTCGAGATTTCATGATCTCTTACTCATCCTTGGGTGAATTCAGAGAGGCAAGTGTTACATGAGCAGTTTCTAGACGATTCTCTGAGTTTCCACCTAGCAAACTGTCTCTGCCATTTGTCTACTCTCACTCATTGCACCCTACAGAAGGGATTTTTAATATGTATCGCACGCCTTGTGTGTAACAGGTGAGATGCATCGCACCCTCAGCATGGAGCAGACTGTATGGTCCAGTTTTGACCAATTTTGAGTAGTTTTTCAGGGAGAACTTCTAGGAAAATATGTAATCAGTTGACCTTGATCCATTAGTGTTTGAAACAACACTTTTATGGGTTTGAGAGCCCTTGGTTTATCAACATATGTGATTGGGGTTGCAGTTCCCAAATATGTCTATAACAAATATCTAGGGCTTAATAAGGGGTTTTTGGGTTAACATGGGGCTTATATAGGGCTTAAAATGCCCCTTTCCTTCAAAGAAGTTTTTTCCTCAATACTTGACTATCTGTGGGAATTTCTGCATGAACAACTTATATTCCCATGTTGCTTCTTCCACTAGTAGGTTCTTTCATTTGATGGGGTACTCAGTATCACTCAATTTCTCAGTTTCTTAGTCCTTGTTTCCAAAATCATTTCTAGTTATAATATTTTGTTCCTTCTTCATTAATCTCTAGTAGAAATGTTTCAACTAAGATATTATCATAGATTACCTTCTTAAAGTAAGAAACATTGAGAACTAGATGTACATGTCAAGATGGAGGTATCTCCAATTTGTAAGTCATACTTACAATTCTCTATAACACCTTATCAGGTCCATAATATCTTGGAGCTAATTTATTTTCTTTCCTCTATTACTTGAGGTCCATTTTTTATATGGTTGTAGTCTCAAAAATACCCAATCCCCACTTCAAATTCCCTTTCACTATGATGTTTATCTATTGTTTGTTTCATCTTATTTTGTGCAATAATCAAGTTGTCCCTCAATATTTTGAGAACCTCTTGTTATTGTTGGATGTGGTCTTGTACTGCTTGAGCCCTTATAGTGCCTTTCAAGGGTGATGTGATGGATGGAGGATGATATCCACGAAGCTCCATAAATGGTGGCATTTTTTATGAAGTATGGAAGGATGTGTTGTACCACCATTATCCAAGGGGAACCCATTTGAGTCATTGTGTATGTTTATTAGATGCAAAGAAACATAGATATCCTTTTAAACATTTATTCAAAATATCAATTTTCCCATTAGATTGACGATGGTAAGATGATTTGTGATCCAATTGAGTACCCAAACAAGAAAATAATCCAACCTAGAATTTTCAACTAAAAATTAGATCTCTGTCACTTACAATAATCTTTGGTATTCCATGTAGCTTCCAAACTATTTCCATGCATGCTTCTTCGAAACTACTTTCTTTAATAGGACGAGAAAGAGAGAAAAGTGGTCATACTTTGTCAATCTATATACCACTACCATAATGACACTCTTTCCTTCATATTTGGGTAAACTTGCAATAAAACTAGTTGAAATTTCTTCCCAATGTATGTCTAATGGTTAAAGAAGCTTTGGGGTCTTCATAGTATCTCCTTTATTTTTTTGGCATGCCACATATTCTGCCACAAACATTTACACATCTAATTTAAGACTTTCCAAATAAACAAATCTAGATACTATTGTATGTCTTCAAGAACCCTCAATGTATTCCTATAGCATAAGTGTATAATTCCAATAGGACCTTGTGTTTGAGTTCAGAATTATTACATAAGTATAAGTGATTGTGATACCATAACATAGTCTTACCATTCTTCCTATAGGAGAAGTGTGTAATTCCAATAGGACATTGTGTTGGAGTTGAGAGTGTTTGAGTTGAGAATTATTACATAAGAATAAGTGATCTTGATACTATAACAAATCATTTTTCCATGTAATTTTTTTCTACTACATTACGTTCCTCCTATTGTTGTTGAATGATTTTTCATATATAATCATCTTTCTACCATTCTACCCTTGCTTCTTCCACCTAGTAAGATTATGGAATGGAAATACAACATAGTAAACCATTTGTGTCTTCCTCTTTGCTTGAGAGTGCATCTACCACAATATTTTGTTTTCCTTTATTGTAGATAATTTCAAAGTCATAACCCAACAAATTTGTGACCCATTTTTGTTTCTCTTCTAAATATACTCTTTTCTCTAAGAAGTACTTTATACTATCATGATCTATTTTTACTTTGAAGTGTCTTCCTATTAGGTATGGATGTTATTTCTTAACTACATGTTGTATTACCAACATTTATTTTTCATAGATGATTCTGAGTAGGTTCTTTCCTTTAAGTTCAAAAGTTTCAAAGGTAAGAGGTGTTACTTCTTGTATAAAAAGTGTACCAATGCCATGCCTTGAGGCATCACAATCCACAATGAATATTTTTGTGAAGTTAGGTGTCTCCAAGACGGGAATTGTACACAGTCTCTTTAAGTTCTTCAAACACTTTGGTTGCTTTATTAGTCCAAGAAAATGTTTCCTTCTTCCATAATTTTGTTACAAGTGCTTCTATTTTACCATAATTATTGACAAATTTGCTGTAATACCCTTTCAATCCTAAAAATCCTCTGGTTTTCTTTAAGGATTAGGGATTGGCCATTCCCTCATAACTTTTATTTTGTTAGGATCCACCTTGACACCATCATGTGATACAATATTACCCAATATTCATCTTCTTGAACCTCGAAGGCACACTTCGAAGTATTTTCATTTAATTTCTTCTCTTCCATCAATTTTAGGACCATGTCAACATGGTTTACATGTTATTCCTAAGATTTTTTAGTAAATTAGTATATCATCAAGAGCTACTAGAACAAATTTTCTAAGAAATGGTTTGAAAATAGAATGCATTAAGATAATTTGAAATGTTGGAGGTGCATTTCCAAGTCCAAATGGTATAACCAAAAGATCATAATTACCTTCATGTGTTCTAAATGTTGTTTTGGGAATTTTTTCTTGACTCATTCTGACTTGATGATATCCAAAATGAAGATCCAACTTAGTAAAGAAAATTTCTCCATGCAATTCATCTAATAATCAATCAATGATAGGAATATGAAACTTAACTTGTATTTCCATTTTGTTGACATGTTTGTAGTATTTACACATATGCCATGACCGATCCCTTTTGATAACCATCACCATTGGTGAATAGAAAACACTTTATCTAGTTTGAATGATACCCACCTCTAACATTTCTTGAACATATGCTTAATCTCATTCTTTTGTGCATGTGGATATCTATAAGGCCTAATATTAGGCGATACACTTTTAGGTTGCAAATGAATAGAATGGTCATGATATATAATAGGTGGAAGACCCTTATGCATTACTCCAAATACCTTAGCATTATTATTGTTAACTTTTTGAATATGTATTAGAGTAGAGGATATGGATGTTGGAACATCGAATGAAAACAATTATGCAACTACACCTTGATTTCCATTTTTTAGCAATTTTTTCAAATTATTAGAGCTTTTCACTTTACTCGATTTCCCTTGGATGCATCTAAGCTCAATTTGATTTCCTTTTGATACAAATATTATGAAAATATCTTGGAAATTAAAAAATGTAACCAATTGTTGTAACCATTGGACCCCTATTACAACATTAGCACTACCCATTTGGATTGCAATCATATAACTAACCAATAAATACTCACCCATATTCATATTATTCTTATTGCACTTCCATCCACAATTTATGTACCTCCTTCTACAATGATTACTTGAAATTCTAGTGTTGGAGATACAAAGCAATTAAATTTTTTTTCTAATTTATAATTGATGAAGTTATGGGTACTACCTGAATCAATCCATGTAGTCACCCTTTTCCTTTTGATATATCCTTTTATCTTGAGAATTTGTGGAGTATTGATGCTAGTCAATGCATGACAAGAGATTGTTGGAGTAGTTTCTTCTAACTCTAGATCTTCTAAAGTTTCCCCTTATTGATCTTCTTCATCTTCAAAGTATATGCAGAATAATTTCTTCTCACTACATTTATTCCCTTTAGTATACTTGTTGCAATAGTTAAAACATAGTCCCTTTGATTTTGTTTCATCCATTTGCTGAGGAGTCAACATTGTTGGTTTAGGAAATGGAGCATGATTTTATCTATAGTTATTAGTGATTAATTTTCTAGTAGCCATTTTTCCTCTCCACTTTCCTTTCCAAAAAAAAAAAAGAAAAAAAATGCACTAGAGATTTAGGTTCAAAGAGACACACCTCATGTTGGATTTTTTCCTTTAAAGTTCCCATAAATAGGTGTAACAAGTTACCCTCTAAAATATTATTTACTTTGAGACTCAACTTTTGGAATTTTTGAATGTGCTTTGTAACTAGACCCTTATGTCAAAGATTTATAAATTGATTAAAGAATATGTTGTTGTTAATATCCCCATAATGTGTTATCAATTCCTTTATAAAAATGGACCAAATTATAATAGAATATTTTTTTCTTTTGCAAAGCCTTTGATATCATACATGTTGGCATTCTTCTAAAATCATGGATGCAATATTTACCTTTTGTAAGGATGCTATTTGGTGTAGATCAAACTATTGTCCCATCTAAAATATTGATGTTACAAGATCATTACCGTCAAATTTCCGCATATCAATCTTCAAAACGCAATAGTTCATTGGTGTTGACTTGAAGCCCTAATGATATGGATCCTAGTTTGGAAATTCATGATTATGGTCATGTGATTCAAAAAAATTTCTTTCCAAATGTGATAGGATACTCATGTTGGGCGCAGGATCCCCAAAAGGAATTTTTGGGGCTTAAAGCCCATATTTTGACTAAATCTGATGTAAAGACTCTGTGTTTTGTGGGCGCTGAACACGAGCTTGTAAATGAGTCATAGGGTTGTCTGTCCTCATTTTTGTAATGTGATGTCGGCTTTAGAGATCTACCCAGGGTACACGAACCATGGGATTGTATAAATAGAGTGAGGCTCTAAGTTGTAAATCATTGGAGGAATGATGATGGAATAGAAACATAGCAGAAGGTCTAAGTGTAGAGTCAAGTCTTTGGGTCATAGAGTAGGGGAAGGCTCTGCACCTGAGTACATAGAGGCCTAGTAGTCTGCAGTTGAGTGCATAGACCCCTGCAACTAAGTGCGCAAGGCGAGTCAAGTCTGTAACCTTTGGAGAAGTAATAAAGAAGTTTCATATCATTTCTGTGTATCTTTCTCTTGTTTTGTGCATTGAATGTATTAGGTATAAATTGCAGCTTCACTGCTTATATGGTGCATGAACTTATACGATTGTGTTGATTAAGTGAATATAAGATAAAGTGTCTATTTACGCAAAGTTAACTAATAGTTATAATAAGATAAGTAAGATATGTGGTGTAACTTGGGGAAATAGCACAGATCGCTGCCTTAGCAGCATGAAGCACCTCAGCCCTTGGTTAGGGCTGCGCGAAGGTGATTATAACAGATCAAAAAGGCCTCGTAGGTTAGGACAGTTCGTGACGTGACCTGTGCAAAGACATTCACAATTGGACTAAATCGACCCCTAAAACATCTCAAGGGTGTGGAAACTTGGTTCCAACACCCCCCCATACTGCTTCGGTTGAGACCTCAGTCCGCGCTCCACGAGTTGTTACCAAAAGGGCTAGTAGTTAAGGGATTTGCTTGGCTAATTAACTCTGAACCTGGGTCAAGCCCCATCAAGCCAGCAAATGGTTCCGTTGTTGGGATCAGAATTTGCATAGAGATGTCAATGTCATATCATTAGAATCCAGCTAAGAAGGAAATTGATGGTTGGTTGGACAGGAGAATTCACAAGTTCACGGCACAAGAGAATAGGAATCCACGACTAACAAAATAAGAGTGGTTAGGCTACTACTTGTACAAGAGATCCACGAGATCTCCTTCGCATCTTTCCCTACTGAGATATACAAGTGGATCGCGAAGCTAGCAGATAGACAAGGAAGGTGGAAACTTGACAGTCCTATTGTGTGGACCCCAGAGTTGGTGCGTAGATTGGAAGCATCAGAAGATAAGATCATGCATGATGTTGATCACTGGCTCGATCGGATTATAGGAGGATTCATCACTAAGTTCGTGGTAGACATTTCAGTCAGCTATAGCAAGGCAGAGCGACGCCTTCTCAAAGGACCGCGAGGTAAGTGCATAAAGTCTTTGAATACTTGGATTAAAATGTTATTGTGTGAAAAGAGTATTATGTAGGTATATTGATTTTTGAGGCTATGCAAAGTGGAAAAACCTACAGGAATGAAGGAATTAAGGGACTAGAGAATAGCCCTTTCATCTTACCTCCATGAGGGGATCAGGAAGAGCTCGCAAAGGTCTCTCCACGAAGTACAACCCATTTGATAAGGTAGAGGATTCCACGCATACCACCCCCACCCACACCGCCACCAGCTTCACCACCATCACCTCTATCTTCACTCGTACCACCTCCGCCACCACTGTGATTCAGTATGGAAAGCATGATAAAGTTGCCTATGTTCAAGGGATTGGGAAATGAAGATCTAGACTAGTTTTTGTTCGTTGTAAAAGCCATATGGGAAGCATAGGGAGTTACAGATGATAACATCAGGAAAGCAACACTAGTTAGCACCCTGTAGGATCATGCATTGACCTGGTATATTAAGCATTTTAATGACAATCCAAATGCGGGAATCGCAGATATCCAAATTGCGCTAAATAAGGAATTTAGCAGGCCAAAGTTAGAATTGCAATCGATCATTGGGTTCAAGGAGATCACGATGCTACCAAGTGAGACTCCTTGGGGGCTAGATCAGAGGCTGAAGTGTATGATTCATGAAGCTAATATGAATTTGATAGATGAACAACACCGCGAATGGTTTGTAGCATCGCTAACACCATATTTGAGGAGCGTGTTGTCACAATAGAAGTTAACGACTCAAGCATAGGCCTTAGATATCACGATGAGACTACATGAGACCCTAATGCAGGATCCTAACTTGGGAGTTCAGCAGATCCACACGCAGTTAAAAAACTTATGCCTTGAGATGCACAGTCTGAAACAGGATAGGACAACTCGACTAAAAGTGAGCAAAGAGATGTGGTGCATAAAATGTAAGGGTCAAGGTCATGATAAGGACCACTTCCCGGTGTTCGCAAATTACCTCGCGAGAGGACTAATGCCGTTAAGGCCGGAAGCACAAGCCGGACCTAGCGCAGCATATGCTTTACGGTGTCTGATTTATCAAATAAGTGGAAAACATGTTACAAACAACTGCCATTTGTTACAGAAGTACATGTAGAATATGCAACAATTGTTCTGTAATTTTTATAGATTGGTGGGACATGATGAGCGCACTTGTAGGAGCTATGATTTGATGATGGATAGAACTCCCACCTACAGAGTTCAAGGTGAAACACAGCCCCTAGACCAGAACGCAGGAGTGGCCCGAGTAGGACTCCAGGGGCACGGACAAGGCCGAGGTGGAGGAGGATCTGGAAGAGGTTGTAGACAGCTAATATGCTACAATTGCGAAGGGTCGGGACAATATGCTCGTTATTGTAAGAATCCAATGAATCCATCATGTTTGTATTGTACCTTGTTTGATCATGAGATGGAGGATTATCCTACGCTGATAGCTAGGATATGTGATAAGGGAGCACTGCCACCTCCCCCGACTCAAAACTTGCATATGATGAGGTCTGAGCCACACGAGGAAGACCCTAATGTGAAAATTGTGCTCTGAAGTGGGATCGCAATGGGAGATGATAAGGGAAAACCACCAGAAGATAGTACTTGGGTTCACAAAGCTCTGGCAAAAGAAGTGGAGTTTGATTTGGAGCGTGCTCAAGAAACCTTTATGGACGCTAAGAAGAGCT
>APFE031719578.1:70101-85267 GCA_000404065.3 Pinus taeda
AAGTGACCGTTATAGTCACTATTCATGATGTGATGCTTGGTTTGAGACCAAATGGAGTGGGCGGCAGGCATTTAAGGCAAGCTTTATGGGCTAGATTTGGGAAAATATACCACCAAGGGAGCATTAATGGACTGAATTTGGGGGGAACGGTTGAATTCGAATTCAAAAGGTGTTATATATTGAAAAGGGTTGCCCAGCAAACAACACTTGGCCATTTGAGAATTGAGTTGTTATGCACCCAGAGATTTCTAAACCCAGGCCTGTTTGACCTGTTGGAGTTGAAGGCGTTGTTTGAGCACCTACCTGAGCAGTTGAGATATTCATGGAACAACAATATGGCAGCATTTGAAGAAGCTAGCGATATCAGAGAGATGACCGCTAAAGAGGCCGTGTAGGCCATGACAATAGGAGATGCCCCTGAGAGAACAGAGATAGTTGCAAAATCCCTAAATCACCGCGCACGTCGAGATCCAAGAAAGATAAACAGCCCATGGTTCTGGTATGCGTGTTCCCTAGAAACCTGATGCGAACTAAACTGACCATGGAAGAAAAGGGGAAAGTGGTTAATTTGGAAACTAATGAGGAGTAGGAAGGCCTTAAAGAAATCCTGGTCGAAAAGGAGGAGGATAAAGAAATGGGGGAAGAAACTGAGGGCACGGATCCTCTAACTAGGTTGCCTGTGTATGTTCCTCTGTGGAAGTGGAAGGCAAGGATGCCCAAGGACCTAGATGAGCACAAGAGCTCTCTGCAGACTCCGCTGCTACCCAATGATATAGTTTTTGAAGGAGCACACTTGTGACAGGTGCCATGTCTAAAGCTTGAAGGCTGGGATCTTGTGGACCACGAGAAATTCCCACACTTGGCAACCGTGCAGCTCATGCGGCTAAAGAAAAACATTGCGGCAGGCACCATAAAGCTGGAGCTGCACTAGTGGTTGTGTGGAGTAGATAAAGCAAGGTTGTTAAACCTGCTCTAGGTGCCACATTACCATCGTGCCCCAGTAACTATCTTTGTCATCAAGTAGCTACTCTGCCTAGTTCATGATGGGTGCTTGTGGTTGGAGGAGCCCATCCCCATCACAGACCTCCTAATTCATAGAATTACCTGACTCCCTTGCAAGGGGTAGGACCCAATGGATATTTCAAAAGGTAAGAGCAACGATTTGGTCATCATGGAGGCCATGAAGAAAAAATTCAAACTGGAGAAGAAGAAGAGAGGGTACGCGTTCTCCAGTATCAACAATAATGTAGTCAGAGTTGCAACCCATATACTAGCTGGCAGGGTTATGCGGAAGTGCCACGTGGATGAGGTGCCTGCGCCGGTGATAGAACTTGCCGCACAGTGCGCAGAGAGGGCCCAATTTAACTGGTCAGAGTACTTGTTCAGGGAGTTCCTAGAAAGTTGTCACAAGGCACAGGAACATGGGAAGACTTTCCACTATGCATGGCTCTTGCTGTCCATAGTGCCAGTGGCTTGGGAATGCCTGTGGACAGCTAGTTCCCCATGATTGTGAAGGATATTCTAGAGGCAGCAAAGTATGGTTCGTTGTGGGAAACCGAAGATGCACAGAGGATCCGAGACAATAAGATATTCTAGGTATTCATGTAGATGAACATCAAAATGGGGATTAACCGCAAGTCGTGGTTATCACCCACTATCTACAATATTCTACAAAGCTTCGCAAGGTTTAAGGTGGACTTCCATCACGTATATATCTGGGCATGCAAGCACCCCACGAAGAAATGGAATGAGCTCCCTTACCTAGCCACAGATGATGTCATCTTCGTTGTGCTAGAGTTGTGGTTGTCGGAGTGGCGCACTCTAGCTAGCTCCACGTTGGAATTGGAGAAGTCTACTGCACAAAGGAAGAAGGAGGAGGCAAAAATGCGAATGGCGGAGTTGGCAGAGAAGAGAAGAAACGAGGCAGTAGCAGCAAAGGCATAGGAGGTGCAGGATGCTGTGAAGGCAGTAGCAGAACAACAACAGGGAGCACGAGGGCTAGAAGTCACCCTCACCTAAACAAGAGCTCAAAACAAAGGAAGGTGGCACGAACCCACAAACAGTGTCCACACAGTTAAAGCGGCAGTGCCCTAGATAACAGGTGGGTCGGTAAAAGAAGTCGAAAGCCTCCAAGACTTCTTTTGACCCAATCACCCTCACTGAGGGGGATCTACATGATATAGGGGAGATGGTGCACGACGTGATCGCCGAGGCCCTCCAGCAGTTTGTGGAGGAAAATCAGGTGGTATTGGGGGCCCTCCAGACATAGATACCACAGTTGTAGGTGCACACTCCTCAGGCTGGTACTCTGTCAACCAACCTCGCAATAGGCATGACTGCAGTTGAGGAAATGTTGCACGCTCACATGACAAACACTATAGTACTGCTAGAGGGGGCACTGGTTACAGAAAATGAGGCTGACAGGCCTACGGTCTATGCAGTGAAGGGAATTGGGATCAACATGGATGCGCTCCCTCGGGAGACTCTCTATGCTCTACAGGATGGAGTGACTACAGAACTGTGGTCTAGGGAGGACCGCATGCTCCAGGTGATGAATGAACAACGAATTAACATGGAAAAATTGAGCCTGTAGTGTGACAAGGTAGTCGCGCAAAAATTTTAGGCTAGCTATGGAGTGCAAGAATTTTTTTGAAAGGTTTTGGGTCGAAACAACAAGAGAAAGGATGATTGGGCTATGGAGTCAATGCTAGTTTCTGCCGCCAAAATGGGGGCAAATTAAGTGCCATGTTTAGTCAGATAAATATGGTGAATGTGAGAAGAATAGAGGAGAGAAAGTAGATGAAAGAGAAACACGAGGTTGTTCAATAGAGCATCTAGCAAAGGATGAATTCTACAAAGACAACCATTACAACTAACAACAAAATCATCATGAAAGGAGCATCATAGGGGATGTATTCCTAACATATCACTTAGATAATGCTGTGACAAGGCAGAAAAACAAAGCATGTAAATGAATTATAAGAAAAAACATACTGAACAATAACACCATGATGGATCCCAGGTCTAAAGGGCAGAAAACTGATTTATTAAAATGATATTCAGGAAATTTTACACAGTGCCAAACAGCCTCTCTACTACCAAAATCGAACCTCTACAACTTAAAACCAATCCTATTTATAATATTACAAAATTATTCTAAATTTCCTCAACATAGGAAATATAAAATAAAAATAAAAATTAATCCTAAAATCCTATATTAAAACAATACTATAAACAAAACAAGCTAACCAATTAATTTGCAACTAATACCCCAAACCATCTCGAGAATCATGAGGAATAGTTTTTTGAAAACCCAAATTAGGTGAAAGTTTGCCAAATGGATGAAGATTACTATATCCACTCCTTCGGGTGTGGAACCATATTCCACCAAATCTGCCCTTTTGACTGCCACCTTGCACCTACATGAATTTTGGAGTTGTTTGATCGATCTGTAGTTTTTTTCCCTCCTTGGATGTTCTCTGGTTGTCATTTGTAATGCTCTTCCTTTATTTTCTCACCTTCTAGTCTTATCTTGTTTCAATGACGAATATAGTTGTTTTGTGCTCATAATAATATATTTTGGTTTTCCTTCACTTCGAGCTATTTCAAATGCAAGACTTTCTCGACAAGCCGCATCTATCAATTTCCATGTTGATTTTGTCTGCCCATTGCTCATAATAATGGGTATATATCTCCAAGGAATTTTTGGCCATCTCTCTGTTCTGACTCATCATAAAATCCTTCCTGTTTTGTAGTTTCATATCGATTGCATGCATAAAAACCACCTGTGCGTTCACCATACTCTAACCAAGCACCAAGGCATAGCCAACAAAAATTTGAATTTACATGGAGGTGTACAAGTAATATGCATACAACCCTACTTTTTCTCAATTGGTTTACACTTTGGGAAAGACTTTGAATTTTCCAATATCCAGTTCATGTTTTCTAATTCTGCACTGTTCTTCAAGATCCACTTTCCAGCTGTTTCATAGTCTACTAGGCGATGAACTTCCTCACAGCAATTCCAGCAAAAGTTATGTGTGCATTCGCAGATAACATCATAAGGGCCACTTCCCATAACAAAGTCCATGCCATACTCACAGCCAGGAGCTGGACACCACTTAATCTTTCTATTGTCCTCAACATATGATCTCAAAAGATACCGTGTATACTTTGTTCTATTTTCATCAGACACTAAAGAAAGGACCGTATCTTCACCCACAACAACACTACATGACAGGTCTGGACATCATAAAGTAAGGCATCCAGGACCATCATTTACTGAAGTATGAATGTAGCCTATTGAACATGCATTACAAAAGTGATGGCCATAAACAACCGCCTTCATTCTGCTAAGAAAAAAAAAAAAACAAAACAAAACAAAAAAACAAAACAAAAAACAAAAAACAAAAATCAAAAATCAAAAAACAAAAACAAAAACAAAAAAAAGAAAACAAAAAAAAGAAAACAAAACAAAACAAAACAAAAAAACAAAAAAGAAAACAAAAAAAAAAAAAAAAAAAAAAAAAAAAAAAAAAAACAAAAAACAAAACAAAACAAAACAAAACAAAACAAAACAAAACAAAACAAACAAACAAACAAACTTGAAGCATATCCCACATCTGTTCTAACCTTCTCCTCATTTGCAAACCATTCATCATTGACCTTACTAACACTCCACATATTCGAGAAAAGGTAATGGTGCCTTGAATCCATGCACACCTGAAATCCTAAGCTTCCATCTCTCTTGAGGATTGAAACTTCGGGATGCAAATCCAAGAAGGGATCTAGCCTACTGGAGTATCCTCGTTGAGTCCTATGCACAGTGCTAAACCTAGGAGCGCAACGCCATGGTTAGGAGCACAGCGCCACAACCAAATTCACTTGACTTTCAATTTTTGCCCTGTGTGTGTTTGTGGATACAGGGGCTGGTGTCTTTTTAGCATGAATGATGTTGATATTATGCTTCAGAACTTTGCTACCTCACTCTCAGTGGTTGACTTAGAAATGTAGCCATTCGTGACCAATCTCGAATTACTTGACTTAAATTTCCACTTATGTGTTTATTTTCACCCTTGAGAAGCTCTGGAACTTGTTGTTTTGGATACCCAAATTTTATTTTGAAAATTTCTTCGAATCTGGGCAGCAAAATCAGTCTCTGATCCATAATCTATTTATTTTGATTGTAGAATTGTCTTGAAAACATGATCCCTGAACAGTTTTAGATAGCAGTGTAGCTCCAAATCCTGTTGACCTTATTGACATTGGATAAACCTCGAGGGCATAAATGTAGGCAATTGTAAAGGCTCCTAAAATGCATAGTCGTGCTCTGAAGAGAAAAATAGTAGTGACAACTCCATGCTGAGGAAACATTAATGGAAGAATAAAGATGCAACATAAGAACAAAAAATTGCAGCCATTGACTATTTGTGCCCAAAACGGTCCATAAGACCTGCTGACAAGGCATACCCAGGAGTCTCTGCTAAAATTGAAATAAAAACATCTCTGTAAAGACTACTATCATTGGAAGTCGTTAAATGCATAGTCTTCGATGTGCAATCTCCACTTTCACCACTCAATTGGGAAGAAAGCAAGACAACTCCATAGTAGCCGAATGCATTTGAAAATAATATTGACCATAACAGAAGTGTTGATTTAACTAATGAAAGGGAAAAGAGACCATAAATCTATGACAAAACTCCTTCACTTTTTGTTTCCATTTTGCTTACATCTAACTTCCCTTGGGATTTCAACAAAGCTTCTTCCAACCCATCAATGTCATCTACTTTATTGAGTTGCATCCTGAGATCATTAACAAATCTCCCAAGTGGAAGTTGCCTTTTATTCACATGTGCAACTTTTTCAAGAATTTGAGGCGCATCTTTATTCCTACCCTTCATTAAAAGATACCATGGAGATTCTGGGACGACAAAATAGAACAAAAGCAAAATCCATAAAGGTGTTGAAGATAGTCCAATTAACCATCTCCAACCCAATGTTGGCATGACAATGCATGCTGTTGCAGCCTCTAATACTATGCCAATTGTCCAAATGCTGAAAGTATGACCATCCAGAAACCTCTATTGGGAGCTTCTTTCTTTTTCATCTGAAATTACACCCCACAAATATGCACCCACCATCATTCCCACAAATACTACACTAGTGAGCATGCTTTCTTGATAAGGAGACACTCCCCACTCAAAATGAATTGTTGGTCCTAGAAATGAAAGTAACGTCATCTCCATTGCTTCAGTAGCCCAACCTAAACTAGCATAAGCCAGCAAAAGCCCTTGGAATTTCCCAAATCCCACAGTCAAAACTGCATCATCAACAGAAAATACCTGACTGCCATTTTCCATCTACAACCCACTTAGTGTTTCCAATCGTTGAAGCAACAGAAATTAATATGGAAACACAACGTTTCGGGATTGCCTTTCTCACATATAGCCCATAGACATTTAATGTAGGTAAACAGATAGACAGAAGCTCATGAATTAAAAATCTTGGAAAAGATGTGAATGACGGAAGATACTAAACAAAAATCTATACATCTTCAAGTAATTCCTCTCTAGAACCATGAGACCAGCAACTGTAAACAAACTTTTCACCCTCAATATCACTGTCAACAATGTATACTGCCCTCTGCACAGGATATCTCTTTCAATCAAAACCAAGAAACGAGCTTGACATACGTTGAGATGAGGATTAGCTATGCTATGTTCTCATCTTCTCTACCACAATCCAGCCACAAAACTAGCCACAGACATCTCCTAGCTTCCTCTAGATCATTTAATACCTGAACTGTTGCATGGGAGATCTTTGACTCAACTATTCATTCGGTCATATCTTTTGATCCGGGAGCCAGTTTTTAGAGTGTAATATACCATTGGAAAGCTCTTTCCTAGCTACTCCTAATGAACACACTTATGACTTGTTTTGTGTTGAATATCATGTGTAAAACATCTAACAAAACCAGACACAGTAAGAGGTCATGTTGATCCCTGGTCATAAACTGCAAAGACTTGAACTAACAAGGTTATCATGCACAATATATGCATACATCTAATTGACATTGACTAATTTGTAATTGTCTCTAAGATTCTTGTATAACATCATGGCACCCAATCAAACCAAAAGTTGTTGTAACCTTTCACACTTGTAGGAATGGAAATCAATTAAAAAAAGTTTCACTGTCAAACTCTCACTTGTATAAAAACAACATTATACATGCAATGCTAGGAATAAAATCACATTTGCAGAATAAAATGGCACTCTTCTATTCTATATCACTCTTGTAATTAAAGTAAATAACACTCCTTGAAATCAATTTCACAAAACCATTAAATCATAACCACAAAACCATCAAGCCAGATAGAATCAACCCATTCATTAACTATATAGAAGATTGTAATAGATGTAACATCAACCAATTAACACTATGTGTTGGCAAAAAATAATGAAGTTTTAGTAGCAATTGAATAGTAGTATCACAATATATGATTACAATATATTTATCTATCATGAAATCATCTAAGGATAGGCTAGAGCCATTTCATTTTCTAATTGGTCACTTTGTTTGGATTGTTTTTTACTAATGGCCACAAAAAGAAAGGTCTTCCTAAAATAAACACATGTACCTCCTAATACACAAAAATTTTTGAGAAACCTATCATGACTCACCTAACTAGATATGTTCTAAAGAAAACCCATGTTTCATATTTTCCATATTCATCTTTGTTTCTACAAAAGTCACTCCCAATGATAGTTACCAGATTTTGTCTGAACTATAGATAATCAGCTAGACCCTTATGGTCCGAACCTGGTTATGAATTTGGTAACATAAATTCTTATTAATGTCCTTAGGAACAAAACCCATGTTCTAGAATTTCTCTTAGAGCTATGTAGATATGCCAACCATTGAGGTTAATTATAGTAACTACATATGAGCCACAATAATAACACTAGGAAAACCATCATGAGTAAAACCAATAATAATCCTTTCTATTTCATCAAAAACAAAGGAAAATAATGATAGTTAACTACTTTAATATTCTTAAGCTTATTGTGGCACATTCATGAAGAAACACAATAAGGAAGGTAATATATGGGAAAAGAAGTGCAGTAAAATGACTGAAAACGGGTGTTTAGAATGGTAAAAAGGTGAAAATTTGGTTAACCAAGGGTAACTAATCCCCGAAGCAAGAGAGACATCCCAAACCTACAAAAGTGAAACCAAAGAAATAGTTGTCCGAATAGAAGATAACAAACCTACCTTGATTAAGAAGTCTTCCTAGACTAAGGATAAAATAATATAAACGAAGGCCACGCAAGTGAAATTCCTGATAGATGGGAGAAAGAAAAAGAGGATAGATGGAATCAATTAATAACATCTTATGAGGAAGGTGTTATTCATATTAAGTATCACCAACCAATTTTTATATGATTGAGAGAAAAGTGGGTTTAGTACTTTAAAACCCATAAAATCAAATGGGAAGAAGAAAGACAAGAAGAAAGAAAATATGTTTGACCTAGAAAAATAAGTGAATAAATTGGAAATTGAAGAAATTCAACTTGGGTTAATCATGTAGTCAAATCTTAGTTATATCGATCCCTCACCTCACTATAATATGATATTGCACGAAAAAATTGATAATGTTTCATAGAAAATATATAATGACCAGGAAACCCTTTGACATCACATCCCTTTCTACCTTTTTAGAGACATGTTTCATGTATTAGTGAGGAGAAAAACTCCCTTTGTAATTTGTATCAACATAATGTGTTTCTTTATTATGACCCAGTGTGGAATCCTAACTACTTCATGGGGGATATCCAACTGAGAGCAATTGTGTCTTGTTTGAGCAACCATTATGATTAGGAATCTACTCATAAGGTTGCATAGAACAATCTCAAAAGAAACATGTGGATCAGAGGATAATTTTATAGGTCTCTATTGTTCATTAGCACACATAAACAATGGACCTACTCTCCACCACATGTCTATTTCGTGACAAGGAACAAGGAATAAGATGTTGTACTATAGGTCACAAATTGAATTATTGGAAAATAAATCTAGGGAAGGATGTTCTGAGAGATGGAAACAACTCAGGTAAGAAATTCAACAAAGGACCTATTTTAATCCCAACAACCTGAAGGTAGCACTAGAAAGATTGCACATATAAATTAAGTGCATATAAAATTGTTGAAATAATTGCATAGATCTCAATTTTCATTATCCAATGATCTGGCTACCTACCAAATAATACAAGAAAGTATACAATTTGTCCAGGAGGGAGGAATTCGTCTATTGGAAGGAAATTCATGCAAGAGTAGGCTACTTCCATGTTAATGAAGTAGGATAAACTGACTATAGCCTTGAAAATCTCCGTGGGAGCCTCACCTACTCAAAATAAAATTAAATATTTGGTTACATAATGACATGAAATGAATTCAACTAGGGGTAGATGATGGGTGCTCAAATTGACATATTTTTAGCACTCATCCAATAATTTTTTCCCATTTCCATCTCATTCTAATACCATTTTCATCCACAATGATGCATTTTTTATTAAGCTATGATTATCCTCTTTATATGTTCTTTCAATACTTATTCTTATCATTTTCAGGAGATTACTACCTTTTTGTGCTAACAGTATAAAATAAGAGCAAAGTTGCATAGGTGTCTTCCAAGTGCACGTTCTTCAATTCTTTGTGAGTACATTGGTGTTGCAACTCTCGAGTGTGAGTTGTTGAAACTCTCTTCTTGAGTATACTTGATGCATCTTTGAGATATTTCCCCTCGTGCTACAACTCTAATTTGTTGTCACCATTGTTGCAACTCCTTATTGTTGTGACTCTCACCTCTTGCTTGTTGTGAATTTTGCAAAAACTCTCATTGTTTTTACACCAAATGGATATTTTTGCAACTCACTCAAGACCATTGTTGCAACTCTAAGGAAATGTGTTATAACTTTGCACAAGTTGTAACAATACATGAATGAACCAACGAATTATCATTTGTGGGTCAACCAGGTAGTCAAAAAATCAATCTCCTCATGTAGGAAAATGACAAGGGACAATAGGTGATTAGAAAGGAAAGAATGAATCAGTTTCACTTATCATATAGGTTCTTAATTTAGCACGTTCCCAATTTTTTCTATATTTTGGAAATACAATGTAATAATATGGAACATTCTAATTCTCATGGTTATCCATTAGCTTGTTTTATTAATTTAAATATAGAACATTATTTATAAAAATTGGTTCTCTCCTTAAGTTAAGTAGCTAATAAGTTAATGGGTGATCGAGAGTGAGTCAGAGTGAGAATCACAACTAAGTCATTCATTGTATTTTTGGTTTCCTCCAATATAAAGTTCCTTTTTCATTCAGGTTCAATCAATGGTGTGTTGAGTATTTAGAATCTTCCAACTTTCATAAATCAATGTCTCATATAAGGAGGTAAGGCCTCCTCCCTAGCTAGGGGTTTTCTGTACTTTATAGAGTAGGTATAGTATATTTTTATATATTTCTTTTATTTCCAACAATTATTCTAACTAGCAAGTAACTCTTATATTTCTTGTGTTTCAAATCTAAAGTTCAATTGTTGTAACTCTAGTATTTCCTTTGCTGTAACTTTAAATATCAGTTGTTGTAACTTAGATATTTCATATTGTTGCAACTGTGAATTTTGTTGTAATTTTGATTTTCCATGTTGTACTACAACTCTGTATCATAGGCTTATTGCCACAAATATATTATTCATACTACTACAACAATGTATCATAGGTTTACTATTGCAGTTCATTCATTAATATTAACATTAATTATAGATTAATCGTTGTATGAAATTTTCTAGCAATTCGTGACTCATGTCATTGCTGCAACTCTGTGTAACACTAGATTTTTTTTTTCTAGAATTGTGATTGTTATGTTTTCGATTGGGTTCAGTTTGAATATGTTGTTGACAATTTCTGATTGACAGTCCTATTTCCTTTATGAACAAAGTGTGGTTTGATGGTTTTATATTTGTTGCATTATATTGCATGCATAACTACATTTTTGTAATAGAAACCAACATCATTTCAACATTGGAGCAATTTACCTTAGATGCATATGTGATTTATTTCCTGCAAGTGTGATTTATTTCTCGTGAGTGTGATATTTAATTCCCTGCAAGTGAGACCTTTAATTTTCTACAAATTTTCCCTTTACATTCTCGCAAGTGTGAATTGGATTGCAAGTAGATTTCTCTTGGTGACTTGTGAAAGCATCCCAATAACTTGTTCACAGATACTCGTAGATTACTACAACTACAGAGAGCACTAGTATAGATGGTGCATGACAATTCAAAAGTTCCAAATGAACCTCTAATTGATAATTAAATGTACAATCTTTTAGTTGTATTTTTGAACAATTGTAAAGGTAAGTGAAAGGCTCATCACCACCATTCTATGGAATTTCAAGTAAAGTATGTATCCTTGGTACACATGACAAGCAGCGTGTTCAGGATTCCACTCTGAGTGCACATAGAACACTAGAGTTGATGCACTATGATTTGTGTGGCCCTGTGACTATTGTGTCTACCTTAGCTAAAAATTATATTAAATTCTTTTTATTGACGACCATATTGGGATATGTTGGGTTTATTTGTTGAAATAGAAATCTCAAGCACTTGTTTTTTTTTTTTGTTAAATCATCTATGGCTTGAGTATTGATAATGGAGGGGAACACACTTTAAATGAGTTTTAAATCTATCTTCATCAACATATGAGCAAGCATCAAATTATTGTTAAATATAATCCTTTGTAGAATGGTGTAGTAGAAAGAATGAATAGGACACTTGAATATGGTACATCTAAAGCTATTTTTTCAAGAATATGAAGTTGATGTTTTGGGATAATACAGTTCTATGGGAAATATGTTTGAAAAACATGAGTCCATCTCCTTCCCCTACGAATAAGACTCCATATGGAATGTGGTATGGTTGCATTCCTTTGGTGAGACATCTCAAGGTATTTGGTTCCACCTACTATGCCTTAATTCGTAAGAAGAAAAGAAATAAACTTGTTGCAAGGAGTCGTAAGGGAAACTCCTTGGGTTACTCAAATACCACCAAGGCATATAAGCGTTATGATGAGATAAAAAAAAAAATCATTCGTTCTAGAGATGTCGTTTTTGTTGAATCCACCGAGATTGACAATAATATTGAGGAACATTAAGGATCACCTAGATATATTTTCCCATGTAAATACATATCATGATTTTATTGATGAGATTCCACATTTTGAAGTGGGCATCCTTATCTTGGATCAATGTCTAGAATCTCCTTTTGAAGTGCCATCTTCCCCTCATGAAGAAGATCCAACCACTTCACCGGAATAGGGAGCTCAATTGGATGATATGATTAAGATAATTAAAAGGATAAACCTTAATGGGAAAGTAATACCATCTCAAGCAGTAGAGAAAGCTAGACCACCATATAATGGTCCAAATTCACACATAAAGACACTTGAAAGTGTTCATATTGATGAATTTGGAAAGATGGGAACCAAAAATTATACAAGGCAAGATGGAGGTGATGAAGATAATTCAAATTTAGGCAATGTAAATTATATCAATGTTTCACATAGTTGTGAATTGAATTGATCTTCTAAATTTGAACCAACTTCCTTTGAAGAAGTTGCTTCTCATGATGAGTGGAAAGAATCCATGAAAAGGAGTATGTTTCCCCTATCCATTTGGAATTAAATTAATTGATTGTATGTGGGTTTTCAAGAACAAGTACAACATTGATGACTCACTTCACAAACATAAGGTGAGGCTTGTTGTGAAAGGGTATGGATCGAAAGAAGGCATAGAGTGTGAGGAGAGTTTTTCCCCGAAAAAAGAATGGGATACCATATGTGCATTGTTGTCTTTGGGTATGTAAAATAAGTAGATGATTTATTAAAAGGATGTGAAAATAACCTTCTTGAATGGAGACTTGAAAGAGAATGCTACGTCTTCACTACAAGGATCTATTGTAAAGGGTCAAGAACATAAGGTATGCAAGCTCATTAAATTTTTGTATGGCCTAAAGCAAAGACCTTTCACATGGTATGAAAAGTTAAGCGACCATTTTTTGAAGACCAGTTTCAAGCATTTCAGTCTTGATGATGTAACTTTGGTTGTCAAGAATGTTGGCAAAACCATTGTATACCTTGTGGTGTCTATAGATGATCTTTTGATAACATGGAACAATGAAGCATATATTGCATCCATAAAGAAAAAAAATGAACATGGGACAACTTCATTCTTACTTGCGTGTTAAAGTAACTCAAAATCTAAAGTATGTATTTATCTTCAAAAAAATATATTAGAAAATTGTTAAACAAATTTGACATAGCTAATTATATTATCTTTATCCTAAATGTAATAAAATTTAATGATTACATCAAAAGAAACAATTAAATATCAATAAAGTAACTTGTAAAGAAACTAAATATTTCTTTTACACTTAGGATCCTTTTTAACTTTATGAAAACTAGTTATGAAAAGCACAACATTGATGTAGTACACAGATAATTTTAAGTTACTTTTTAAAAAATCAAAATTTTAGGGCCAATTAATTTAAGGTGGAAAAATTCAGACAAGTTAAACTTACAAATCAAACTTTGACAAACATAAAAAGATAATTTGCTACACAATATTAATGTCAAATTTTTAAATTGAAATATAATATTAATATTTATTACATATTTTTTTAATAGCAAAGATGATATAGACCTAAGTTGCGCATCCTAAATTCTTCGGATATTTTTTAAGCCAGCATCCCAACTGCATCTTTAAGATTGACAAATTAATGGAAATATAAATTTCGTTGACATAAGTTAATGGAAATATAATTGTGAGGTTAAGTGGTTACGCTAATTCAAACTACCCAAGTATGTTCAAATGATGACGTGCTGCCCAGTTAATAGAACTATAACTAGAAATTTCACCACATGTTGCAAAGGAAATGTCGTAAGACAATAATATAGGAAATACTAAGATAAAAGAAGAAACTTTGAAATTTAATCTTTGCATAAATGAGCTATAATAATTAGGAAGGATAGTTGCATCATCATGCAATCAGTGCAATCAGTGCAATCAGAATCACTTGTGACATCAGAATCCCTTGCAACATATATTATAGTTTAGAAACACCTTATCAACAAAGTGAAATGTCAAGTTTAATGTTAAAAACATCGTCCAAGTATGTAGATTTTCACAGTTCAACATAGTTCAAGTAGTATTTCTAGATTTTAACTATCACAAAGTTTATAAACATATTAGAGATGTGTTAGTTGGCAATATGAGCCTCCAATCAGATTGTTTATGTTAAAAAAATCTACATAATAGTTATCATATCCATAGTACTAATTATTTTTTTGATTAGTGCACTCTATTAATGACATAACATCTTATCACAATGACAAGTTGTAATTAGTAAGAGATTATTAAGAAGCTTAAGTATGGTATATAATTCTAATATATACGCTAGTGGTTTAGGTTGGTTTAGGCATTTGATGAGAATCATTCTTTTTTAGATTTCAAAGTTTCAATGATTGTTGACAATGAGTTGCATTTTGTGATATGGAAAATGTGTCAATTTAAAGAATGTGAATTTGTGCTTAGATTACTTATACAAACACTCAAGTTGTGTTATTGACAATTTACTTATATTTTTCATATGTGAAGCCTCTTCTAAGAGAAGGGATCTTTTATGCTCTTCATGTAGCTTCATCCTACGCAATCCAAAATTGTTCAACGACAGTGTTGCTCTAGAAATTGTATGGTGTGAAATGTGACATCTACTACTAAGGGGAAAATTGAGAGGCCATAGGATGTTGAGATCTTGTTGCATTGAGAAGCATTTCTCTTTATTAAGTATGTCTTGCATAAAGTTATACATAACTTTGATTTGATAGCTAGCCCAACCTTATTATATATTACTTGATAATATCTTACTCTCGCAAATCATTGCATGTGTTCAAATCAATTGATGCCCTCATATCCATTTATACCATATCACGGGAAGCACTCCTCAAGAAAAAGAAAACACTAGCAGCAAAGAGCTGCCATGCTACACGCCAAAACCATCAACAAATTATCAATGGCAATAATATGAATAAAATACAATGTTTGT
>APFE031719578.1:108985-125970 GCA_000404065.3 Pinus taeda
ACCCAAAAATCCTCCAATTTTTTGCATGAAATGGATCCTAACTAAGCTTATGGTTTGATTTCAGGATTTGATCATATCAGAATGGCTATTACTCAGTGTGAAAGAGAACATAAAGAACAATATATGGTTGCCCTAAATGCTCTAGAAACTATTGAGGCCCTTAGAGACTGTGGGTTACTAAAATACTTCAGGTTGTCCGAGATGAGGCAACAATTAGAACTATTGCAGTTCTTAGTTCATTCATGGGATCCAGCAGAACGGGCTTTTCACATAGGTGGAAACGTGCTCCCTATATTGATCAATGATGTCTACTTCCTTATAGGATTGTTGAGATGTGGTGCCCCCATATCTCTTTCAGGTTCTGCCCATGGGGGTGAATCAGTGAAGGACTACATTTAATGGTCAGAACTAACTAACACAGAGAATCTTCTGTGCAGTAGCATAACTAGATAAATATCCACCACAAGCACCAGAATAGAAATCATTCAAAACTTTCTTAGCTTCCTCATGACTGGACACCTCCATAAAACCATATTGATACCACGACAATAAATGGTGCTGCCAATGATCAGATAATCTTTAGCTTGATATTGAATATGTCGTTGTTGCGAGCGAGAGGTATCGGGCTAGAAAGTTTGGGTTTGGAGATGGATCAGCATATCTCCATACTAGGGGTCAGATGATGAAATTAGAAACAGAGACTCATCTGGAATTGATGATTCCGTTGTTGAGTCGATGTCGGTAGAGGGAAGGTCGCAAAGAAGCTCGACAAAAACTAGAGATTTCTTTGACTTGGATTTGATGAATTCCAAATCAAATTCTTGCAAGATGACATCCATTTTGAATATTTCCCCCCCAGCAATTGATGTGACAAGATGTATGTAATAGGGTTTGAATCCAAAATGACAGTGGTCTTTCGGAGAAGGATATAGTAGCGAAATCTCTATACAGCTTGGATAGTCGCCACATCTAGATTTTTGACATAAGAGTACTTAACTTCCATATCATTTAGATTACGACTCAAATAATAGATCGGATGTTCAATCCCATCTTCTTCATGGACTAAAACCATAGCAATGGTTATATCTGTAGTGACGAGATACAAGAAATATTTGTTTTGATAATTAGGGGCATACATTAATGATGCTCGAATCAGTGTATCTTTGAGAGCGTCAAAGGAATCTTGCACAACCTGATCCCAATGGAAGCAAATTCCCTTTTTCAAAAGATGAGTAAATCCTTTAGCCATTTCGACATATTTGGGAATGAACCTCCTTAGAAAGTTAGCCTTCCCTTGGCGTCTTTGTAACTGCAATAAATTAGGAGGTGGAGGCAAATCAAGAATTGCCTTAACCATCAAAGGGTCGAGTTGAATTCCTTCTTTAGACACTAAAAAACCAAGAAAATGACCAAAACCAACACAAAACACACATTTAATATGTGGATTGAGTCGAATTTTTTAGTGTCCGCACCGTAAAAAGATAGCTCTCAGATGTTGCGGGTGATCAACTTGTTTCCATGAATGAGAAGGTAAATCATCTAGATAGGGTTGAACAATGTGTTTGATGTCATGGAAGGCATAATTCATTTCCCTCTAAAAATTTGCCCCAACGTTTTTCAAACCAAAAGGGAGTTTCCTATATGTAAATGTGCCCCAGGGACAAATAAAAGCAATTTTATATTGGTCTATGGGTGGATATTGATCTGATTATAGCTAGAAAAGCCATCCATAAATGAAAGTATTTCACATCTAGCACTCTCATCAATTATCTAGTCGATAAAGGGAGTGGGATAGTTGTCTTTTGGACAAGCATTATTAACATACCTATAATCAACACCACTCATATTGTTCCTTGTTTCTTCATGACAGGAACAACATTGGAAACCCAATCGGTAAGAGGAAGGGGGTATATGAAACCAACATGTAAACATTTTTCAATTCTGCTTTTATGGTAGCATCCTTCTTTGAATGAAGAGGACGGAGGCACTGTCATACTGGTTTGACATCAGGATACATTTTAATCTCATGTTCAACTACACTAGAATCAATACCTAACATTTCCTCATATGACCAGGAAAATATATCACGAAATTCACGAAAAATAGCACGATAAGTTTCAAGTCCGATGGAGAACAATATTTTCCAACATGGATGTTTTCCACAATTCCAAGTTTGATCAAATATATATAGAAATGGTTTCTTCGATATTTGATAAGTTTCGTTCGAAATCAATTGTGTCTATAAATACAGAATTCGAAAGGAAATAAACAATTGAAGGGTGATTTAGTTCATTTGGAATATCTTCTATGTGATATGGAAGATGGGATCGATGATGATAATCTACCCATGGTTCTTCTTCTGTCATCATTGATTGGATGATTCCTCCATCAATAGAAAATCTACGTGAAAAAGGATCAAAGGAAGTACCATATTCTAGATCAACCCATACAATTGGTGATGATGGAGATGGATTTTCCACACAAGCCAAAAATATTGATTGCTATGCAAGCTCAATGGGGCTTAGCGGCATTGTTTCATTACACATATCAACTTCAGAATTATTGGTAATATTCCATGAATCAGATGAAGTGGAAGATATCATGTTACAAGTCTCAACTTTTGCAACTTCCACCATTTATGATGGTGACAGTAGCGAAAAGGTACCCATTAGGGAAGAATCTTTGAAGAGACCTAATCCAATGTTCTTAAGAGATATCGGGGGTCCATCAACTAACGGAATGCTTCCAGTAGCCTATGAACTAGAGGTGAAGAAGCTGAGTTGATCAATTATTGTGATTCCACCTTTATGAGTGAAAGTGATCATACAAAAGTATGTCGAAACTACAACAACCATAGCATAAACCCATGGCCTTCCTAGTAAAATGTTGTGGTCAAGGGGTCCGTTAACGACCTCAACTTCAATAGTTATATTTTTCCCCCCTGGTTCTATCTACAAGTTACTTAAAATTCCACAAGGTGTATAAGTGTGACCGTCGAAAGCTTTTAACGTTATAGGTGATCGTGACAAAGGTGGTGAGCCAAGTGTTTTCTAGCAATTCATTGACATGATACAAGTAGATGCACCCTCGTCAACAATGGTTCAATGGATGAGTTTATTCAAATCCTTTACTTGTATCAAGAAAGGTAATTGAGCTAGTAATTGCGGCATATAACCCGCATGGTTAAAAATCACAAGATTGGAATCTGTTGGATCAATTCCACCAATTGTAGACAATAAAGCCTGCTTTTGGGAGGGACAATTTTGAAGCACCTCAATCGTCGACACAACAGAAAGTGACTAAGCCAAATCTTCTATTATGTTATAATTTTGCATTTCTCGAGCTCGAGGGTTGAATGTAGATTTATGTACAACTCCCTTAGCATGTTTTATTGTTAACTCTGGTGCAATGGGTAGTGGAATGGAATCAGACGAAGTCAAATTCAAAGTATTGGGTTGATTTGTAGCATGCTTATTCGATGACAATGATGGATTAGCGTAATATTTACTTTGTGTAGTCACCAAAACATCAAATTTAGGCTTAGTGGCGGATAACATAAGCACTTGTGAAGTGGAAGCATGATCTGTAGCAACCAAATGAGTCTCTGGATTTGGAAAACGGTTTGTCATCACAGCGGATGCACTAGAAGTCTTAAAAAGTTTTGAGACTTCCAAGCAGTGAGGAAAGTCTCGCGTAAAATGCTCCTCATTACAAATTAAACATGGGTAACGAGGTTTCCTAGTTGGAGAAGAGGAATCAGATGATTTCTCTTGAGGGGGAGGATTTTGTTTCTTTTTAGATTTCCCCTTCTTCTTTCTTCCAGGTTTCTTTTCATTTTTACCTTTGTTAGATGACAAGACATTTATTTCGGAAGAAAGTTTATTATCAGATGCACTAGAAGTGATCCAAAATCTTTTTCTTATAGATGTGTTAAAAAATTACATGCATAAATTGTAGCTTAATAGAGAAAACTTAATGTGCACATGAGACAAGAGGAGAAACACATAAAGCATGAAAGAAGACAACAAGACTTGATAATAGAGTTCGTCTGTCTTGGACTACGTCTCCGAGCCCTGCTCGATCAATGGGGAGGCCTTCATTTATTAAGTGGCATGAAAAAGAAGAGTACAAGCATCAATTACAAAAAGGAGTCTTATACCACCATACTGAAAAATGGCTGAAAAATGCAGAACTCTGATGGAGAAATGGAAAACACCATTGCATTCATGGCATTGAGAAGTGTTGAAACCATATAAAATTTGTCAAATTCTGACAAAGTGAAATTTCGCCCCTCCTGCAAAATTCTCCCTCGAACCGTGAGCACTACCTTCTCTACCTGAGTGCACTGAAAATTGCGTTTAAATATAATTCTGAGAGTGGATTTCTCAATAATGTTGTTGGCATAGTTGGTTGTGATTTGGTTTAATAGGGAGGAGGTCGGGAGGTCAAACCCCGCTTCGTCCTTTTTTAATACACCACAAACAAAATATTTTAAAATTAAATTTCGGTTGGGCTGGGCCCATCTTGGGCGGCCCACCCACCATACCCACCTCCGTCTTCGTATTTTTTTTAATGGGAAGTTGGCCCTACCCAACTCTACATTATTTGCTTTATGTGCCCCATGGTTTCGTTGTGGTTCCATGGGATGGTTTACATTAAATGGGTTGGGTCACCCAACTCCCATGCCCTGTTATGTATGGTCACTGTTGGGATGGATCTGTGGGATGTGGGGGAGGGGTCGAGGGTCGTGGCCCGCTCCTCCATAAACAACTATTGTTGGTTCTATGCAGATGAGGGTTATGAGTTGGGGTGGTGTGGTTGGTGGCCTGCCACCCCCTTTTTTTATATTTTTTTGTTAACAAAACAAATTATGCATTTTTGGAAATTTGGTTTTGGATCAAAGGAATCTTTTTAACTAGGCCACGATTTCACCCATAATCTGGCTGGAGTTGACCGGATTCCTTCTGCCGGAAAAGTGCAAATTGTGTCCTCATTAAACCTACCTAGTCATCAAAAGTCAACCCAACTTTGACTGCCTCTATCTCCTTCATCCAGACTCGGATTGGAGTTCCGTTTGCACCATTGGAATCAAGGCGATGAGAACTTCGATCTGATGTCAAGTTAATCACCTTTCCACCACTTTGAATTTTGAGATTTTCCCATGCCACTATGTCTGAATATCCACCTAGATCAATCCTCCCCATTGAGGAGCTTTTGGACTACCAAAAGCTTTATTAGTCAATTGGCAAGTGAGGGAATTTTTCCCTCACTTTTTCCTTCTCCAGCCATTTTGCCTTGCTAGGGGGGCATCCCCTTGAAACCAACTCGAAGGTATTCCACATCTCCTCATCATGAAGTTCTAGTTCTTTTGTCAAGGATGATGTCTTTAGGTAACCCATCGAGATACTCTGGTGAAAAGTCATCAACTGTAGGAACTGTTTCCACCTCCTTGGTGTCCATAATCAATGGTGGCTCATATAGCTTTAAGTTTGCCAAATTCACTACAGAGTACATCTACATATATATCAGCAAATCAAGATGAAAGGCATTGTTTCCAATCTTCTCCAAGATGGTGAATGGACCATACCAGATTGGTCGCAACTTCTTCCCTTCTCCCTTCATCCTGTCCTTGCTGATATGGAACCACACTTTGTCGCCCACTTGAAATTGATGGTCGATTCGGTGTTTGTCATGTCGAGCCTTGTAACGGGCTTGAATTTTCTCCAACTACTCTTGTACTGCTTGGTGAATCAACTAAATCCGCTGAATGAACTGTTGCGCTTTGTCCTTGTCATCACGTCCACTGGAGTCATCTTCCCTTCCAAAGATCATATCAAAAGGGTCTTTTGGCAAGTAGCCAAAACATGTCTCAGATGGTGAACGATGCGTAGATGAGTGCACTGTTCGGTTGTAGGAATGTTGCACATATGTAAGATGCTCATCCCACAACTTAGGATGTTTCTCGCAATACCCTCGCAAAAAATGTACCATGGTGCAGTTGACAACCTCTGTCTATTCGTTAGTCTGTGGATGAAATGTCATGCTTCTTTTCAACTTGGTGTCCATCATCTTCGACATGCTGGTCCAAAACTCTCCGAGAAAGCAAGAGTCCTGATCTGACAATTGATGTGGGCAACCCAAAATGGACCCAACCATGCTGAAAGAAAAGATGAGCATTTTGATCTACAGTGATATTCTTTTTACAAGGCATTAAAATATACATCTTACTAAAATGGTCAACAACATACAAATAGTCGTGACTTTTTCTAGACAAAGGCAAACCTCCTACAAAATCAATCGACACACTTTCCCATGGTTGAATCGAAATAGGGAGTGGTGTGTAGAGCCCAAGTTTTCTGTTAGAGGGCTTTGAAACATAACACATCACAAATCCCTTTACATAGTGAGTCACAATGTTCTTCATATGAGGCCAAAAGCAAAATCTTTGTACATGACACAAAGTTTTTTCAATACCAAAATGACCAGACACAAGGGAGGTGTGGGCCTCCCGGATTACATGTACCCTTTCTCCTGTGAGTATGCACAATTTACCAAGCTGATACAATAGTTTCCCCTATAAGTGATAGTTGTCCACCTATGGACCATGGGTTAGTTTTGCATAAATCCCCTTAATGTCATCATCGTTAACATATTTTTCAGCATAACTTTCAAAAGATAACAAAGCATTATGCAAAATAACGTAAGCATAAATAGCAGGATGAGATAGCAAATCAACTATTGTGTTGCTAGTGCCCTTCTTATACTTTATTACTAGATGAAACTGCTGCAGAAAACCCATCCACCTGAAATGATGAGATTGCTGCAACTTGGTCTGTGACTGAAGATACTGCAAGGGCTGATGACCCGTTTGGATGATGGTCTCCTTGTCGTTCAGGTAGTGTTTCGAATTTTTCACACTCTAGACCAAGGCATATAATTCCTTGTCATAAGTGGGATAGTTTATCATAGCCTGGGAGAACTTCTCTGAATGGTAACATATCAGCTTCTTTTGTTGCATCAGTATAGCTCCCATGGCATATCCACTAGCGTTTGTCTCGATCTCGAATGGTTGTTGGAGATCTGGTAAGGCCAAGACCAATGTGGTGCTGATTTTTTCTTTCAATCTTTTGAAGGACTTCTTCTGCTTTCCTCCCCATTGACAGACTTGCTTTACACTTGTCAATGCGTGTAAAGGTGTTGCATTAATAAAGAAATTGGTAATAAATCTCCTTGAATGCTGTACTGCATCCAAAAAGCTACGAACCTCGGTTACACTAGTAGGCTTAGGCAAATTTACAATTGATTCAACTTTAGAAGGACCAATTTTTAGCTGACCATGACCAACAATATGACCTAGGTAAACCAAAAAGGTTTTCCCAAACTCACACTTTGACAATTTTACATAGAGTTTTTCATTTTTCAATACATCAAACACTTTCTTCACATGACATACATGTTCATTCCAACGTTTACTAAAGACAAGGATATCATCTAGATATACAAGAACAAATTCATTAATGAAAGGCCTAAAGAGATCATTCATGAACCTCATGAAAGTGGTTGGAGCATTGTAAAGTCTGACTGGCATCACCATCCATTCGAACAACCCCTGTTTGGTCTTGAAGGTTGTTTTCCACACATCCTGCTCTACAATTCGGACCTGGTGATAACCACTACACAAATCCAATTTGGTCAAATAGATAGCATTATTTAATTGATCTAATAAGTCATCAATGCAAGGAAGAGGGTAACGATTTTTCACCATGATTTTGTTTAGTGCACGATAATCCACGCACATCCTCCATGTGCCATATTTCTTTTGCACTAAGACAATTGGTGAGCCACATGGAGAAGTGCTCGATCTAATGACCCCTTGGTTCAATAGTTCCTGCGCCTACCTTTTGATCTCCTCCATATCAATGGTCGACATCTTGTACATGGCAATATTTGGTAAAGGAGCGTCATACTGCAAATGGATCTCATGTTGGATTTCCCTCTTTGGAGGTAATCCCTTTGATTCCTAAAACATCTCATCATAGTTAGAAATTAATTCACATAATTCCTTTTTATTCACATGATCACAACCTTCAAAAGCATTGGATAATTCTGCATATTTTCCCCTTACAATCATAAGCATGCAACCCTTACTGGAATTCACCAACCTCTTCATTTGTCTTGCACTTACAACGCTGGCACTGATTTTAGTTTGATGAGCCCTTACAATATATTCTACCCCATATTTTGTGATTTGGTATTTGTTTTCATGACGAAAGAATATTGCTTTTCTATCATATAGATATGGACTCCCTAACACCATGCCACAAATATCCAATGGTATCACATCAAGTTTTACCTCATCCACTAACTTAGAAGCGATCACAAATTTTACCTTAAACTACTTAGTTATATTCAATTTTGATTTATCATGTATCCATCCAAGTGGGTAAGGTTTTGGATGTGGTGTAGTTTCCAAGCCTAGCTTTTTTACTAAGGGCTCTGAAAGTAAGTTTGCTTGGGATCCGATATCAAATAGAGTTTCCACTTTTGTATGATTTATGATAGCTCTAATATGAAATAGCTCAATTCTCTTTCGTTCATTAGGAAGAGTCTCATCTATTCAACTAGTGCCTTCATGTGATTCAGAATTAATATGAGGTGTAAGAGTACCTTTTGTTCCTGCTGCTGTGATCAATGCATCATCTCCGGAATCAGATCCAAGCTCTTGCTACACAGTTTCCACTGTCTGCTTGCCTTTTCCTCCATACTTCTTTGGTCTCTTTTCCGGGTATTATTTCCAACAATGATCGTCGTCATGACCTTCCTTTTTGCAGTGATTTCAATAAGGTCTTTCTCCTTCATATTTCTTGGTTGATGTCATCCTCTTCTCCTTTCCTTTTCCTTTCATTTTGGGTTTGCCATTTGGAGGTTTGATAGGTGGTTTCTTGAAATGATCATCTCTTTCATTTTTGCCCATGTTCTCAAGATGGGTTGCCTTCACACTAGGGGAGTCAATAGTAGTTGGTTCAAACAATAATAATGAATGTCTAAGGTAACTATGTAATGATCCAATATACTTAGTTATTACTTCAGGTGAGTCAAGTGCAATGCCCAAATTAAGTGCATTTTTTCTAAATCCCTCTGTAAATCTTTGAACATCCTGACCTCTGCCTTGCCTTAAGTATTGCCAATCCATTAAGGCTTTTTGTTTGTAACCCAAGGGATAGAATTGTTCCTTTAATGCAGAAATGAAATTAGGCCATGAGAAAAGAAGATTACCCACACTCTTACTGCTTCACAATTTTCTCTCCCACCAAATTAGAGTGGTGCTACTCAGTCGAAGAGAGGCCAGCTACATCTTTGCCTTGTACTCATCGATCTGTTGAATCCTGCAGTAGATTTCAATCCGCCTAATCCAGTTATTAAGCTTTTCTGCATTACTTTCACCGTTAAACATGGGAATATCAAATCTGGCATCTAATTTAAAGAAAGGTTTCTTAGATGCATCCCTTGAATTTCTACGATTATCATGATGAGAGAAAGAAGAACTTTCACTCGTGGAAGGAGAAGGAGGGGATTCTTCTCCACCATTTCTGTGCACTAAACCTTGTTCTTCTGGATTTCTCTCTTCTACTTTCTCCAAACTTGAAAGCAACTGACCAACATTCTTTTCCATTGTATAGAAGGTTTTGTGGAAATTGCGCTCCTCTTCATATGCCATGTTTCTCCTTCGATGTGCATGCCCTGCTTCGGGATTGAAAGACTTTAGTTTCCCTTCACCTCTTCGGAGCATGTTTCTTGTTAGCATACAAACATGCAATTCGCATCTAAAAAATACCTGCTCTAATACCACTTGATCCAAAATCTTTTGCTTATAGATGTGTTAAAAAATTACATGCATAAATTGTAGCTTAACAAAGAAAACTTAATGTGCACATGAGACAAGAGGAGAAACACATAAAGCATGAAAGAAGACAACAAGATTTGATAACGGATTTCACCCATCTTGGACTACATCTCTAGGCCTTGCTTGATTAGTGGGGAGGCCTTCATTCATTAAGTGGCATGAAAAAGAAGATTACAAGCATTAGTTACAAAAAGGAGTCTTATACCTCCATACTAAAAAATGGCTGAAAAATGTAGAACTCTGATGGAGAAATGGACAATTCCATTGCATTTGTGGCATCGAGAAGTGCTAAAACCATATAAAATTTTTCAAATTCTGACAAAGTGAAATTTCGCCCCTCTTGCAAAATTCTACCTCAAACCGCGTGCACTGCCTCCTCTGCTTGAGCGCACTGAAAAATTGTGTTTAAATATAATTCTGAGGGTGGATTTCTCAATAATGTTGTTGGTGCAATTGGTTGTGATCCGGTTTAATAAGGAGGAGATCGGGAGGTCAAAACCCGCCTCCTCCTTTTTTAATATACCACAAACAAAATATTTTAAAATTAAATTTCAATTGGATCAGGCCCACCTTGGGCAGCCTGCCCACCGTACCCACCTCCATCTCCATAATTTTTTTAATGGGCAATTTGCCCTACCCAACTCCGCATTATTTGCTTTATGTGCCCCATGGTTTCATTGTGGTTCCATGTGATGGTTTACATTAAATGGGTTGGGCCTCCCAACTCCTGTGCCCTCTTATGTATGGTGACCATTGGGATGGATCCGTGGGATGTGGGGGAGGGGCCGGGGTCATGGCCCGCCCCTCCATAAAAAACTATTGTTGGTTATATGCGGATGGGGATTATGAGTTGGGGTGGTGGGGTTGGTGGCCCGCCACCCCCTTTTTTATTTTATTTTTGTTAATAAAACAAATTATGCATTTTTCAAAATTCAATTTTGGACTGAAGGAGTCCTTTTAGCTAGGTCACGATTTCGCCTAGAATTTGGCCGAAGTTGGCTGGATTCTGTCAGTTGGAAAAGTGCAAATTGTGTCCTCGTTAAACCTACCTAGTCATCAAAAGTCAACCCAACTTTGACTACCTCTATCTCCTTCATCTAGACTCAGATTGGAGTCTCATTCACACCGTTGGAATCAGGGCAACGAGCACTTTGATCTGATGTCAATTTAATCATCTTTCCACCACTTTGAATTTTGAGCTTTTCCCATACCACTGCGTCTGAAGATCCACCTGGATCAAGAAGTTTGATAGAAAATAGCAAGTTTTTGACCAAATGGTCTACCTGCTGTTTGTGTGCTTGAAGAATCAATCACACCATCACCAGCATGAGAGTCCTTGCTAGATGGAGGTGGTCGAAAAGTAAAAGCTAGTCTGGGTGCATTTGGAATTTTGTCATAGAGCGTGCCAGACTAGGTGTAAATCAAGTCTAAGTATTGGGCACGAGCAATTACTTTCTCTTCAGTAACAACTCTTCCTTTAGCCACATCCTTGGTGATAGATGGAAACAAGGATTTGATAAACCACTAAGCTAAAAGCTAATAAGGAGCAAAAGTTTTGACCATTTGATGACGACAACGCCACTCATGAATATGATTAGAAATGTGAGTAGTAGTGGTCTGTTTAAAGTTGGTGCACAATTCCATTCCAGTTTCATATCTGATGGGCAACTGGAAGTGGGTTAAAAATGTGGTGGCTAAGGATGTAAAGTTGTTAAATGAAGCTCGTGGTAATTCATTATACCACTTTGCAACCGGACCAGTAAGCATTCACTGGAAAAGACGTAGTCTAACTGAATCATCATTCAGGGAGTTGGATGAACACCATAAATGAAAAGTCATAACATGGTTGGAGGGATCTTATCTAGGGTTTCCATTGAACTTAGGAATATCAAAAGGAAATTTATGAGGAATCACCAACCACCAAGGTGCATAAAGAATTGGATCATTGGTAAGTTGATTTAAATTTGGTAATTCTAGTGTTGCGACAAAAGGCAACTGTTGATTTAGGTCAAGTTGAGCATAACCAGGGTAAGATGGAATTGCTTGGGAAATAGGCCTTTGCATACCAGCATAAGGAATCTGTTGCTGGTAACCTTGATAGGGGTAATTTTGTTGAGCAAATCCGATATAAGGTGGTTGTTGGGCACCAGGATAAATTTGTTGTTGTCCAGACCCAGCATAGGCTTGTTGACCAGGACCTAAGTAAACTTGTTGTTGACCAAACCTAGCATAGGCTTGTTGACTAAGTCCAGGATAAGTTTGGCACTGTTGGAATTGTTGTTGTTGATATTGTGGCTGCCATGGTTGTTGATGTAACAGTTGTTGCCCACCAATGTAAGTTTGACTAGGTTGTGAATAAACTAAACTAGTATAAGTCTGAGTCATTCCAGTGAATGGTAAATTGACCTGAGGTTGTTGGATTCCAGGCACAAACGATTGTTGTAAAACGGCTTGAGAAAACTGAGTCTATAGACCTAAAACTTGAGGGTTATAGGTTGAAGGACCAACTTGCAAAGGTTGAGATACAATTAACTGAGCTTGCAATTGTGGTAAAGTCGTAACAACAGGCTTAGTAGGTATGGATGAAATATATTGCATTAGTTGTTATGGATACATAAGCCTTGGTTGAACAGTCATTGTAGGCTACCATTGACAAACAATCATTCTAGGCTTACCTAAAGACGACAGTATACTGCCATATGATTGCCCCCCAGACAATGGAGGATAAGGATATTGGGCATATTGTTCTCCATATGGAGGTAATCCAGTGTAAAGTGGATACATTAGATGGTAACCAGATGGACCAGCTTTATATTGAGTTAATGGATCAAAATGTTTAGTATCTGTAAGTGAAGAACTAGGTAAAATTCCTGTGGGCGACATGGGTGAAGACCATGGACTAGAAGCAACACCTGAGTGAGTTCCAGATAATGTTTGGTAACCTGGTGGGATGGACAAAACACCATATAGATGTGACTCAGGTGTTGTGGTAAACATTGAAGAAGTAGCGACAGTAGATTCTACCGCAGCTGTAATAGATGGTACAGTTTGGGATGTTGATTTAGCCATAGTCAAATGACCTAATAGATGTCTTAATGAATCAATAGGAGTCTGAAAGTAAACAGGATCAAAATGAGCAGTAAAATGAGGAGTATGAGGATAAAGATAAAGCCCAGGTCCAAAACGAGTTGGATTTCTAGGTGTTTCTTCTTTAGGTTCCTCTTAAATAGAAATCAAACCAAGTGGAAGGATTTCATCGTCAGGTCTGTAATAGATTTCCGGTGTTTGACTCTGCGGTAAAGGGGAAGTCTCAACAGTTACAGATGTCTGAGGATAAACTTTTCAATCATCTTCCGATATGGGAACAACTTCTAATTGTTCAAATTCAAGATCCAATTGTTCTGGTAAAAGCAAAACAGGTTCAGGTTGAGCTTCTTGAACAACTTCTGGTTGACAACTAACTTGGTTGAACTATGATAGGTTCAAGATCAACTTCTGGTTGAACAATTTCAAGTTCAGAAGTAATTTCTTGTTGAACAACTTTGGGTTGAGAATTAAACTTCTTATTGGAAAACTTGGGTTACCATTTCACTAAATTAACTTTTAGTGTCCTCATGTAATTGTAAAGGTTCCACTTCAGTAGCAGATGTACTAGTAATTGTATGAGTAACTAGGGTCATAGTACTTACCATATAGGTGACTCTGGTAATTCAGATGAAGAACCAAAAGTTTGTGATGTACGAGGCTGAGTTAAATGAGACCACTTTTGCTAGCTAGGTGTAGCCTTAGGGGGTAAAGGCAGTTTATTCGCTGTCCTTCGCGAACAACGAGGTAAAGGTTGATGTTCCTCCACGATTGCTGATTGATTTTATTACAAAAAGAAATAAACCAAAAGAGGGTAATCTAGGCAAAAGGATTACCAAGAAACTATGAACTACAGTATATTGCCTCAATAAACCAAGGACTTAACATATGTGCAGGCAGTCTTCTCAAATGTTGTGTTCAGTGTATCACAGTGTACAAAGCGGCCGACTCAATTACCTAAGGATGAATAGAAACCTAATGTAGTCCTCCCATATATACCTAAAAGTACGTGGAGGCCCAATTCGTGTTAGTGATGTCTAATGTGAAATCGCACAGTGAGAGTATTCCTTTATACTTTTTGTACTATAAAACCACCCTATATACCTAAAGGTACGTGGATAAGCTATGATATACTTACATATGTGGAATGAGGTATCACACTTGGAATGTATCGAAGAAAATTAATGACAACTGCTATGTTTTACGACGTCGGAACACGTATCTAGCCTAGAACCTCTAAATGTTATGTGTTAAGTGACAATGCTCCATTAGGTTAATTCATATAACTTTTAAGTTGATCTTGTTTAAGAGTTTGTCTTTCAAGTTCACCATGTGATGTCTTTGAAATTCCCAAAATGCAACTATGATGATAAATATTCTTTTCATTTGATTTGAACAATGAAAACCTTAACTACAAGCGATAGAGCAATCAGAATCTTTAATCAAAGAGCATAGAGCACATCTAATGTAACTTTCCCTATGTTATTCCTACAAGCACACACAAACCTCTAAATGCATAATGCAAGTTTTTCTTTTCGTTTCCCTTAATGGTTAGATGAACAAAAGGAAACTAAATGTGCAAAAAATTAATCAATACTTTTTGCAAGAAACGAAGACTTTATGACAGTTTCTTTTTAAAAGAAATAAAGACTTTACGACACTTCCTTTTCATAAAATACTAATAGATTATAAGCTAACTTTGAAAATGACTTGATAATGATAAAGAAATCACTTAATAAATGCTAAACAATCAAGGCCAAAGTAGGGCTAGGAGGAGAAATATAACTTGATTTCAGAACCATAGAAAACATTGATCTTTTGACAAGCAACATCAGAAGTAGCTTTGGAAAAATGAAACCAAAGGTGGGCTTTTTAGCCTAAGAGGGATCATCGCATGCTAGAGTGGGAGATAGTGTGATGTAGCGAATTTTCTCTAAGCTAAGTTTACTCTATAGTGCACTATGTCAAGACCAACACTCCGCTGGTGCCCGAGAGTCAAATCAGGAGACATTCAAGCACAATTTTTTGACCAAAAACAATTCAAAATGACTGAAATAAGATCAATGAGGTCAAGAAAAGTCTACTAGGATGTAATATGATAAGAGTAAGCTACCAAGAACAAAAATATTTCCCCAGTATGGTCGCCAATTTGTTATATGGAATTTGCATCTATGGATAAACTCATTTTCCCTAAGTGGGTAGCTACACTTAGAACAATAGAAAGAAACTAGTTTAACATTTTCCTATAGTAGAGAGATGAGATGAAGGAACTTACTTATAGTCTTTCACTTCCTTGATCCCCTTTGAATTGCCTTTGTCTCTCCCACTTGAACTAAATCCACTCAATAGGTACCTGTGTCAACAGAAACATAAACAACAACGATCAAATCATACATGATCTATCTACTATAAACCAATGGAATCGAAGACATTGAAACACATAATCATCATAGATATGAACAAGAATATGGGAAAAGGAATAAAGAACTTTATTAATGTAGAAGGAAGAGTTTCACCCAATACAGTTCGATCCTTTGTCACTCCTCGAGCTTCAGTCCAACCCTCACCACATCAAAAACACACCAATCTAGAAGCATAACATTGCTTGACATGAACCCAAATCTCAAACCAACAAAATTTCCTTACAATATTCAGATTCTAGCCTCCTGATCACTATGATGAGTGCTCAATTTATAGGGAAATGGAGGTGGTTTTGTCATAAATGAGGGTATTGAATGGCCTTCCAAACATGGAGTTAGTTTTCATGGAGCAATGGATGAGAGGATAGGAGGTTAATTGATCCTTAGCCTATCCAAATTCAAGCTCATAGGAGGATATAAGAGATGGGATCCTTCAAGAACGATCTAGAATCAAGGAATATTCCCATAATCCATTAGAAATTTTGCTCAATCTCGCCCAGCGCAAGTCAAAGAGGGCCTAAGTTCACTACAATGCAGGCCTGAATGGGCCTACTTCCTCTGTAATGCAGTTACCCCTGACCAAGGCTATGCTGGTGTCCCAAGGAGGCATTTTAGCAAGGATTCAGGCTAGGAAACTTTCATGGATGGAAGCATTCAATGTGATGACTTGTCCAAGGCATGTAACAACTAAATTAGGGTTTGATGTGCCCTAATTGTACTAATTTGAATGTCGGGAGTGATATACCCAAATAGACCTATAACAGAGGGATACCATGCAGAATAAGAAGAAGTTAAAACTCTTGAAGTAGAAGAGACCACTACTTCCCAAGAACTGGAAAAAAGCATCCAAGGTCAAGAAACACAAAATAGTAAGTACTCCTCTACTCATGCCTTTATATACATAATTTTTAAGGAAGAATAAAAATCTTCAAAAGGAGAATAGGAATATTAAATGTTATGATAATTTCACCTTAAAAACAATAAGAAACCAGTGATTACAATCTACTTCAAGGGGAAACCTCCTTTTACAATAAATACAGTGAACAAACAATATTTGATGATATTATGACTACAAATCCTTAGTGTGTGTGTGTACAACTAATAAAGTTATTGCATGAGGTTTCCAAAGTGCTACATAGATGGGCGGACAATACATGGACAAAAAGACTATTAATTGTCCTGTAATAGAAACACTTATGGCTATTATACCATAGAGAGTTTCTCCCAAAAATAAGGGTCTCATGGATAGGTTTTAGAGGGAACAAAAGGTAATGTAGCAATAAATCCATAATATAACCCAAATAAGATTATCGGACCTGAGATTTCTACCCATGATGATAATGGATCCCATAGTAGACTAAGTACTCTTATCATATCGAAACTCCTTTTTTATCAAAATCAAAGAATGAGAAACATGAATAGAATAAATATATATAGCATCCCCCATATATATGGGAGATATGGATAGAAATAGTCATTATTTTATATATCCATAAATTTGATTTACCATAATAGATTCCAATGTCCAAAATATTGAAATTTGATTTAGAATCAATATTATAACATCTGGATATATG
>APFE031719580.1:6681-35265 GCA_000404065.3 Pinus taeda
ATTATGTCCAGCCAATGAAGCCTCGGCCAAAATCCGGAGTGGATCAGGCCTTTTACGTCGTTTTAGTGCTCTGCTCAACCTCCTCTTTAGAATCTTCATTTTTGCCTTGCAGACATGCATGCGAGCCCAATAATGACCTTTCATGTGACGAAGCATGTCTTTGTCTCTATTGGCCTTTGCCAACAATTTCTCCAGATGAATGTTAACATGTATGAGGCAAGACTCTCGATCAGCCGGTGTCATATCACTAGGTCTCTTTCGGGCCAATTGTCGATCCTCACGGATTCGCCGCAGCTCATAAAGTGTATGCTCATCCTCTAGCTGTTTGTTATGCTGCTCTAGGTAGTTTATCACCCACTGGGCCATCTACAATTTCTTTTCCAGCGTGTCATTCTCAGCCTTTTGCTCCTGGATGATCTCCTTCAGCTTCGAGCTAGGAGAGCTCGCATCAACATCAATGATCGTGAAATCAGTGTCCCGGCCTCCTGAAGGGCCCTCACCATGCATAGGCCTCTTGCCTCTGTCCTGGATCTGTACCTGTGCTGAAGAAGAAGGCGAGACCCTTCCATATCATGTGGAGATAATACTCGCTCTGCTGATGGAGTCAACGAGACCCCTTCCACCCCGGGTGGAGATAGTACTCGTCGTGTAGCTGCAAATAAGGCCCTGTGGCCTCGCTGGCATGTCACATACAATGGAGCACTTATATGCTCAATCTCAGGAATGTCAGGCTGGTGTGAAGGCTCTCCCTCATCATGAACTACCTCGGGAAGCGGCTATGGCACTATGAAGAAGTCACGGGAGATGAAATCCTCCCAAGTAATGCCCTGTTGTGTCAACTGATGTACCACTACGATCTTGATCAGCGTGTAATGATATATACTTCTATGCTGCTGCCTTCTTCTGTACAAAAATCATCATCCTCTCTATGTTGCGATACATGAAGTACAGAATGTTCATCACACGTACCCTCGTGAAATGCATCAACAAACGGACATGGTACGCATAGAGACGCGAGAATCTGCCCTCGCAACTGAAATACCGAATGATGAGTTTCATCAATGGTGCAAACTCATCCCTCAAGAATTTGAAAGGAAAACCCTGCTCAGGTGCCTCATATACCCAGGTTTGATGTATGGCTCATAGTAGAATTTCTCTAACTGCTGACGTTTGTTCCATTCCTCTCCTATATTTGGTATTCCGGTGGCCCGAGGAATGGTCTCTGGTGACAGAATGAAATCTACTCCGGCAAGTTTACATGGCCATCATGTAAGTGTAGAACAAATAGACGAGCTAGCTCATGATGATGCTGAGTTTGTGAAATCAACTCACAATAGTGGTAACATGACTGATAGCGAAAACAATCCATTGTAAGCGAGCAAGCATGCAATTGAGCCAAAGAAGTAGGTTCCTCCCTGAGATGCTTACCACTTTTGCCACTTTTATGAGACCTCCATGGTACAGTAATTTTTGTTGCGGAATCACTGTCATACTCCTGTTCATAAACTGAATCCATCTCTGACATTGTGCTGAAATCAGACTGTTTGCAAAATGTATGCTGATATAGGTATAGTGAAGGCAAAAATTTCAGTGTATGCTTTACTCCTCAAATGTGTCACATGTGTATCAAAGTATCATAGGAAAGCCACAATGAGAATAGTTTTGTCAACTGAGTTTGCATGGAAAAGTAGTGTGAAAATGACAATGGCCATAACAATGACAGCAGAGATGTAATGGCAAAGAGAGAGCGTGAGGCTGAGGTTAATAATGAGCATGGACACCACTGAAAATAGATGACATAGGCATATATTAACCCACACAGTCCCTAATATTTGTTTCAAACCCTAAGAAGTGAATTTGGAAATAAACATAGGGTTTTACATTTCACACTTGTTTCTCCATTTTCAAAACACCATAATCATGTCTAAAATTCACTGGGCAAACATAAAGAACCTACTTGCAAGCAATTGGAGGCAATTTAGCATGAATCTAGACGAAGGAGCAAAAAAAATTTGGCTCTGAGTTTGTATGCGTCGCGCGCTTACCCAATGCGTAGCGCGCTCCCAATACGTAGCGCGCATGTAATTTTGCATAGGCTAGTGAAGCCTAGTGTGTAGCGCGCCTTCTCTGTGCGTAGCGCGCACTTCCCCTTCAACTCCACAACCTTGAAATGCTTCCACTTTGTCTTCAACACTCTAACTCGGTTTTGCTTTAGGAAATTTGTTAAAATGATTTGTTTTCCATGCTTTATATGGGTTGCAAAATATCTCATAAACCATAACCCATTTTTACAATGTTTGGCTTTTGGCACTTTATCATTTAATGCAATTCTGTCTTTGGCTTTTTTCTTTTTTTTTTCTTGGACTAATGAAATGTCTTGATTTTTTGCAAAGATTTTGGCATTTGGCTTTGGCAAAAATCAGAGGCTTGCTGTGAAAATTCTTATGGTGAAACAAATACAATTATTACAAGAAAATGAAGTTTGACAATTTCTAGTTCCAAAACAGAGTTTTGGACTAGAAATGTCTTCAAATGTTTTTGATAAAAAACGTGAAATAGAAATCTTTTGAAACCAACCTCATGACCTGCGGGCCTTTATTACATGTATGCAAAGGACTGAAAACCCTAGACTCTAGGACTAAAGACTCTTTTTAACGAAACTAATCATTTATGACCATGAATGCAATGACCATGAACTTCAGTGATTTTTGAGGAATTTTAATTAACCCTGCAGGTACAAGCATGAGGAAACACAAGACAACCAGACCCCCTTGTTAGTCAATGGCATGCCCCTAGCGAAATGCAACGAAGTGGAACGAGCGAGACACCTAAGAATGATATGCAAAAAGCGAACTGATCTCTGACGGAGGGCTGTAAGGACCGACTCTAACATGCCGGACATCAGACAGACATTTCTCATGAACCTTGCTATATCAACTGTCACACTCATCTCAGACTGATCCGTGAGTGTTGTTCGTGTTATCTTACCTTGTTGTTGTGACTGCCACATCCGAGTGGACCACTCTGCCGGAAGCTGTGCATGTCCTTTGTGTGGTGTGGTTCTAGCCGAGTTGGGACTGATCCCTTTCAACCTAAAACACACCTTCACCTTCCTCTCCCTTCGAAGTGTTGGAACCTCTCGTACACATTCCTTGAATCTCTTCATCAGTCACACCCTTGCTACCGATAGATTTATCTTACTTGCCTCTATGTGACATCGCGGTCAAGGCATTACCTTACGACCCACTATTGGGACTCCTACACCAAACGGTCTGAGGTCTAATTGGGACTTCTTACCGGGGAGATCCCCTTGACCTGTTGGCAGGTCCAGCACTGTCAACACCATGAAAAGAGGGAGGAGTTCCACATCTCAAGGGAGAGATCCATGGAAATAGGATCAAGGGCAAGGAATGGGAGGTATCGTTCCAATCTTCATTCACCTGAAACCACATCATTGTTCTCGAGCTTTCTAGTAAGAGAAGCTTCCCCTCCATTTTGGGAAAAAATGGGTGAAGGCGACCAACACATATTTTCTTGATAAAAGTAGAGCTAACAACGCTAGACATGTGTAATGCCAAATATTACCAGCACAGATTTGCCTGATAAAAGTAGCGTTGGGCTTGCAAAACAAGGTTTTTGACAAGCTCTTCAGATTGCTTTAAAGGCGAGTTTTCTTCCTTTTCTTAAGGGAGGTTCTAAACATGTTTCATGGTGAATACATTGTTTGTGACAACTTTCATCACTTTGCAACATTGACGACACAAAGTGCGACACTTCAGGATACGAGAGTGGGAGTATAACAAAATAATGTATCATAGATGCCCCCTAAAGCATGAAGTCAGAACAGGAAGTGATGGTTGAAATACTTTACAAGCAAAGGCAAGGACTTAGAGAACCACTATTAGGAGACCTGCAAATTACACATAATACAATATATCTGACACCTCTGATGTAAGTATGTTTAAAGTGTAAGCATCTAACAATACATGGATCCACGACATGGACACAACCATCAGTATAGAAAGGATCATGTTTACAATCATGAATACTTAATAAATCCACGAAACCCAAGGTCTTCATCTTTGTCTCGATCCAACCAAAATATGACTCTCACCATGCGAATAAATGGGTTGTAGTCGAACATGGTAGAAATCACCCGATTACCATTCAATTATGTAAACCGTTAACATGCACGAGAGAAACCACCAATGGTGACGATGGTTCTCAAGGTACAACAACACAATCCACGAGCGTGAACAATGAAGCTGAAGTTGAACACTCGCAGAATCATTCGATCGAAGGCTAATTATGTGAACTAATCATAGAAAGCGAAGAACCTACTATTGAGGCATGCAAGCTCCAAGGTGTTAGGGAAAATTAATTGTTTAATAAAAACAACTAATTACCTGGACATTAATTATCAACCTGAGGAGCATCTTTTTATTTCAAGGCAATCGACAAAATATATGCATAACAAATACCAACATCTAACACTCGTTCTATATGATTGTGTTCTATACTATCAAGTTCATTCAACAAGAAATAAAATGTAAGACTTGAATAATAAAACTAAAATTAAAAAGAAGGAAGTAAATGACAAGAAAAACAATTATGCTAATCACATAACTTGAATCATTGCTAAATTAAACCACACATTACTAAATTGGAAATTTAATCTATTGCACTCAATATAATTCAAATGCTAATCTAAAATGAAATCTAGAAATTGAATGAAATAACAAATCTAAAAAATGCAACAAACAACAAATTAGTTAAAAGAAAGGAAATCTACTTTAAGGAATGACAATTGAAATTCAAATAACCAAACACATAACCACACTAACTTATATGTTCAAGGCAGCACCTCGTCCAAGTTAGTGGGCCCAACTGCCCAAGACTCAGTTCTGCCTTGAGAAATAACTCAGATCATATTACAAATAACATATGTAGAACTAAGTGGATAACTTTCTTCATTAAAATATATGAGAGAAATAATTACAACATAATAAAGTTCTTAGCTTTGCCTCCAATTCAACAATTGTTCATCTCCCATCTCTCATATCTTATCTCTTCTTCTACATCCTATCTAATAATTGTCTATCTCCTATCTCCTAATTATCCATCCATTATCCCCCAATTATCCCTCTCTCTTTGGTCTTTGTTTTCATTTAAATACACAGAGAGCAAAGGGAAGTTACAGCAAGTTGATTACAAAATGATTTCCATTACAATTTTAGAGTGATTACATAATCTCAATAAACAAGATCAGACCTGAAATATCTTTCCATTATGATTCAGTTGGAACAAGTTGAATCTGGTATTGCAATTGGGAGATCTTGAAAACGGTCGCAAGAGCAATTCTGAGAAAACAGCCTTAAGAGAACCTTGCATTTTTCTCAATCCAAGCTGAACTTTGGAAAACTTCTCATGAAAAAATTGATTTGGTCTGTTCTGCACAAAACCCATGTCTCGAATTTTCCAGATTCATCTTCATTTGCCCAAAACATCCAACACAAAATTGTCATTCCTTATTCCAGTGAATTTATGAGTTGGAATATTTGATTATGAGTTGGAAATCAAGTTTGCAATCTATAAGAGATCTTGGACGCTAAAATAGTGAGTGATGTTATAGCAAATTCATTAATAAACCATGATTAGCAAAAACATGCATAGTAATCATCAATTTATTAAAAATAAAGGAGAACAAATATTATTTACTCACAAGAGCATAAATAACTATAAAATGGAGTTATACGATAAATTATGATAAATGATGTGAAAAAGAATGGTAGAAATGAATGAAATAGATGTTAAAAAGTGATAATAATAACGAAAAATTAGTGGTCCAACATACCCCCAAACTAAATATGTTGCATGTCCTCGTGCAACCGAAAGTCTCTGTATTAACCAAGCTATTATACAAAATGTTCATCCCAACTCATGAAATTGATGGAACAAATGACTTCTTCCTCAAATAATGAATATTGAATTTTAGCAATGTTGATGAAGGCGTAACAATTTTCATATTGACTTTCAACTATATGTATATGAAGTTGCAGCAAAATATGATATAAGTAACGACAAATTTCATTAACCATTTTCTCAAAAACTACAAACCAGATTTTGCTGAAATTTTGCAAGCAGATTTCTACTATATAAATGCTTCTCTAATCTAAAAATCCAATCGTTTTGATGCACGGATAATGAGATATAAGAAAAATGGCTTTAGGTGACAGTGCATGATTTCTGAAATTTTACAAACTAATTTAACTTGAAATTTTATGGGTTTGTGTATTTTAATTATACCTCTTTGCGGTCCAAAAATCACAAGAATTCAGTTCATAGTTTTAAAGATATACACAAATCAATTTTTGACTATATAAAAATGAAATTGCATGCCTTAAATGAAAAAGAAAGCAGAAAACATCCATCATGTGTAGCGATTCCTCCCCAAACTCGAGAATTAACATGCCCTCATGCAATACTAGAAAATAAATTTAGGTGGTTGCTATAAGCGTTGTGGAAATCTATGCTTGGTGTAAAACAACATGGCATAAGTGAGGTGTTGAGAATGAATAAGGAGATCTATGAAAGATAAAGAATATTAATGGAATGGTCATGATAAATAAATGAATGAAAGTAACACTCCCCCAAACTGAAAGCTTCTATGTCTCTGAAAAATGGGAAGTGATAAAGATGTGAAATGAATGATAATAAAGCCCCACGGGGGTAAGCGAGCTGGTAATCGCATGGCGGTGTAGTTCGTCTGTAAAGCGGACTCTGTATTTGAGGTCACGAGTTCAAATCCCCCGGACTTACCTTGGTGACGCGTTATAGCGGGCAGGCGTGGAGCCCAGGGGTTATAGTGGTGGCGGCCAGAATCGACCCCGTGTCACGCGAGTTGCGAGGCTGTCCCAGTTGCCGATTCCTCTGTAATAAAAAAATAAAAATAAAAATAAAATGAATGATAATAAATAATACTCAATGGATTTTCATGAAATTCTCCTAAATTTTTAATAAATCAGAAACTTATGTTATTTTACCTCAAATTTTACTTCCAGAGAAATGTGGAATGACATGTATGGACTGGCATTTGTTGAAGTTGATGTAGGTTGAGTTGATGCTGAAAGTGATGCAAATGGTGGAAGCCATGCAAACACATCATGTCTGAACAATTGTTCGCATTCGTGAGTTGCTTAAGCCACTTTTGTTAGTTGAAATAGTGTGGGTTCGTTGCGAATAGAGTTGCATCCCATACTTGTTGTTCTCCTATAAACAATTTGTTGAAAATAGCAACAAGAAATGCTAAATATAGAAGTGCTAAAATTAGCGTTGCTATAAATAGCATTTCAGGATACATTCTAATTTTAGTTAGTCCCTGAACTAAAATTGAGAATTAAAATTCGAATTGGATCTTAGCAGTTGTTTGAAAAATAATTAATTAATTCATCCTGAGTTAATTAGTTGGAGAAAATCAAACATGAAGTCTATGTGGGGACATGCAAAAGTTATCCATTTGATTGAGGAAGTTATCCATCAGTTAAGGAGATAAGGTTGAGTTGTAATTAGTTAGCTAAGTTAACTGAGTTAAGTCTAGTTAGATTAGTTCCAACAATCAGAGGAACTAATTGTGAGTTCAATTAGTTAATGCATGCATGCATGTAACTACTACACTTAAAATAACTGAATATTCTCTCATAAATAACTCATGCATGTCAGTTCAGTCAGAGACCCAGATGAGATCAGATGATGGGACATTGTACTATCAGTTGCAGGAATATTCCCATGAGGATATTTTTGTATGCAGAAGGAATTCATTCCTTGGTGGATTGCACAGTTAGATCAGAGGTCAGTGAGTGTGTGTGAGGTAATTTCACACAGGTGACAACTTCTGGACCCCAAGAGAAACAATGCAAGGAAATAGGAGGCTTGGAGGATTGAAGGAAGACATATATTGTGTCTATTCAGTTTGTGAGTTGTGTTAAGGGATTGTACTGAGAGCTGGATAGCTTTTGAGCTAAATCTTTCTGTAATCTCTGTTATTGTTTCCACTTGTTTGATATACAGTTGAGGGGTTTTTAGTTGAGGCTTTCCCTAGGTTATTCTTTTGTGTTCTTGTGTGATTGAATTCTAATTCTTTGTTATATGTGTTCTTAATTGATCATGCTCAAATTGATAAAGCTTCCACAAGTTTATTTGTAGAAGTAGATCTAGTATATTGCTTTAGTACATTGCATTATCAGGTGATCTACAGTGGGAAATTTTACACAATTCACTACTCTACATGCAATTTTCTTCAACCCACAATTTTAGTTTTGAACAACAATAGATAAGCCGCATGCAAAGATTTCAATCAGAAAAAACTTTTGTATAAATGCAATAATAATATTTTGTCAAATTAGCAAGTTATGGCGAAGTTCGGTAATTACATCTTGTCATATCATCATAATGCATGACCCTCCAATGAAAAAAGGGCATCCACGACCATAAAGCATAGGAAAAAGGAAAAGGACGTTGGGAATTCATAAATGCGGCAGGACAATATTTAGAGCAGTGTAAATACAGCAAAACAAATGGTCAGAGCAGTACAAATTGCGAAAATGGGAAATGACCGCAAAAGGAGTAAAACAGAGAATTGATCATTATGAGGAGAGATGTTTCCTTAGGTGGAAAGATATGACAAAAGCATGACAGACAATAGATGATGCGACTACTGTTATTGATTGATCGGACATTATTGATATAATTCATATAAAAGTATAGTTTACCATGCATATGGGTTAATATAGTTATAAACATTGTTCAAATGGTAAATTCACCTTTAGAAATGAATCAATAGGAAATAATGGGATAAAGAATAATTAGCAATGTAACATAGAACTTCAATACCATAAGCAGAGCCACTGCTGCCAATAGGCGTTCATAGCCTTTACAAGGTTGTTTTTTAACCAAAAAATGAGCCAGAATCCTCTATTTAGTATTTAGATGGTTATTTATTGCTATAACGAGATCACTATGCTGGCATGGTAACCATATAATCATAGTGCCATTAACCAGGATATAACAAAGTGATCAGGCTGGCTTGTGATGAGACCTCCTGTCCTTCTGACAATTTTGACTGTCTAGAAGGCCATTACCCTGGTGTGGTGGCCATAATGGAATGTCACTTGTTACATCAATATGATCATGGTAGGTTGGCTCGTAATGAGACCCCCTATCCTCTTTAAGAAGATTTGTATTGTATTTCCATATTTTTATTGTAAAGGGAGGGAGGCCCATTTACTCCTTAAGAGTTAGGGATGGCATGAGAAGTAAAAAATGCCAATGAAATTTATGCTTTTATCCCTATATCATCATACCAAAGGGAATTATCAATTGAAAGTGTGAAAGATAAACTGACATGGTATTAAGATAGTGAATCATTTTATGATATGTCCAAAGAGAAGATATTGAACCAGTCATTATATAGATAAATCAGGTCAGTTTTGGAATAAAGATAACCATCAAAGGTTTTACAAGTCATAATGGTATTAATATCACTGTTTTTCCTTTATCTTGGGTACAAAATCTCAATCCAAAAGATGGTTTTGATAGGAAAGCATGGGAAAGAAAAATGGTTGTTTGATTAAAATTGAACGACAATTGCGTGGTTATTGAAACAACAATTATTGATCACAAGAAAAAGAAATCACAGTTGCTCATTCTACCGAACAATAGTTGTTCAATTGACTGAACAACAATTGTTCAATTGATTGAACAACAATTATAAATACACCAAAAAGAAATCAGTGTTGTTCGTTCTATTGAACAATAGCTGTTCAATTGACTTAACAACAATTGTTCAATTGATTGAACAACAATTATTGACACACCAAAAAGAAATCGGAGTTGTTCGTTCTACCGAACAACCGTTGTTCAATTGACTGAACAACAGTGGTTCAATTGATTGAACAACAATTATAAACACACCAAAAGGAAATCAGAGCTGTTCGTTCTACCGAACAACAGCTTTTCAATTGACTGAACAACAGTTTTTTTAATTGATTGAACAACAATTATAAACACACCAAAAAGAAATCAGAGTTGTTCGTTCTACCAAACAACAACAGTTCAATTGATTGAATAACAACTGTTCAATTGATTGAACAATAATTATAAACACACCAAAAAGAAAGTAGAGTTGTTCGTACTACCGAACAACAATTGTTCAGTTGACTGAACAACAATTGTTCAATTGATTGAACAACAATTATAAACACACAAAAAGGAAATCAGAATTGTTCGTTCTACCGAACAACAACTGTTCAATTGACTGAACAACAGTTGTTCAATTAATTGAACAACAATTATAAACACACCAAAAAGGAATCAGATTTGTTCATTCTGTCGAACAACAACTGTTCAATTCACTGAACAACAGTTGTTCAATTGACTGAACAACAATTATAAACACTCCAAAAATGAATCAGAGTTGTCTGTTCTACTGAACAACAACTGTTCATTTGACAGAACAACAATTGTGCATTCGCCAATGGAACGACAACTATAACTTTGAAGAAAGTAACACCTTGATGGTGAGCAATAGCGGGAACAATTTTGAAATTTTTGTTTTTTGTTTTTAGATTGTGACATTTATAAAAAATAAAAATCATATGATATTAAATTTCCTAACATGTATATAGATCAAATTCCCTTATTTTATTAACATTGTCTTCAAGAAAACTCATTCATAAATTGACCTTCTTTATTATCCTAGGACCTACAAAAAAAATGAGCGTCTACCTGCAATAAAACATTAAATCATGGAAAAAGAGAGGTGATTGGGATCCCCAAATCCAAGAAGTATGCAAAAAAAAACAAGTAGTTACTCTGTAAAACAAATCCACGGAAAAAATAACAAAATAAAATTAATTTATTACCTATTGGAGAGCAGTGGCAATCACGCTAACCTGCAGTGTTTTAGTCATAACTTCTTTGTTTTTCGTCTGATTTGAGTGATTCAAAAGCCAAATGAAATTGAATTCAGAGGGATATATCCAATATAAATAGGTTTTAAAAATTTCATGAGATGATCTGTCAAATTTACTTAGAACGATCTGCATAACAGAGTCATTTTCGATTTCCCAACTTAGACCAACAATGGATATTTTAAGCATAATTTTTTTCGTTTGATGATGGATTCCAACGATTCAAATTGGAGATTAAATTAGATTCATTTATTTATCTCAAATAGAAACAGTTTTTTAAGAAAAGAATAATTGATGGGTCAAATATGCAAGTGAACAGCTGGAAAAACAAAGTTTTTAAAGTGCAGATTTACGATAAACAGTTAGTATTTTGGTCATAACTTTCTCATACGATATCGAAATTGAGTGATTCAAATTGCATTGTAAACTAAATTCATAGGGTAATATACCATAGAAATATGTTTTTTAAATATAGCCATTTAGGCCTCCAAAAACTGTCTGTCCCAACACTTTTCTTGAGCTACCTACTAGATGCTATCAATATTTCGTTATAACTTCTTCGCTTAAAATACAAATGGAGCAATTCAAATTGGGTTGGAAAGTAGACATCAAGGTCTACTTAGTGTAGAAACAGGTTTTAAAAATATTCTCTTTTGGTCCCTTAAAACATGATTGTACCAACTGTGTGTTTAGAAATTTCATCAAACCCCCAAGCCAAAAAATATGATATTTAAACAATTTTTCCAAATTGGTGATAAAAATGAATATGAGTGTTTGTAGAACTATTATTTTCAATACAATACATCTACATATACAAATAAATTAAAACATTTATCACTGATGTTGATTTCCACAGTGTGTTGCAACAAAAACAACTATTTTTACATTAAAAAAAATGTATTTATTTATGTCCTTATTTATTTTGTTTTCTACACTAACCAACTCTGCTTTGAAAAATGAATATTCTTATGTATAAGAGTATTTCCAGTGGAGCCATTTTCGAAATAAGGCCTCAAGTATGTACATACCCAAATTTGAAAAATGCATGTTAATAAATAATAAGGTATGAGAGGCCAACTTCCCTTGAAAAGATGGTGTCAAAAATTGTTGAAGTATGGAGTGATGTTGCAAACAAATGATGGATTGAAATGAATCTTCAGTATATTTTTTACTTTCTTGATATTCCATAACAGGCATATCATGAAGTTCTTGAGTTTTTAAAACGGCTTGTTGATGCAAACAAGAAGAAACCTCATTTTCTTCCATAACTTCTACAATTTTTGGATTTGAAACATTCCCAATCTCAATATATTTTTTCTACAATGGTGCATGTGAGATAGAATGGGTGGGAATGGTAGGCGAATTTTGCAGTTCAATATTGTAAGCATGTTGTACTGGTTTATTATGGTGAGGGTGTAGAATGAGTTGAGTAGGAAATTGTGTAGGGCATGGATCATTTTGATGATGTAGTTGATTGGGTTGTGTGGATGGTTTTGATAGACAAGAAATATGTTGTTGAAAATCTGGAAAAGAATATCGATGATGTGTTTGTGCTACAAGATGTGGGAGAGTATCCATGTAATCATAAGATGAACCATGCCAAACTTGTAGACAAGATTGGTGAGGGTTATATCGAGATTGGCATGGTTTCCCTAACACAGGAGTATTCCATAATGGATTATGCAAGTAAGAAAATGGAGGAAGTGTTTTGAACCATACATGTAGGCCATGATTTCCATGGTTGTGAAATTGTAGCACCTTCTCCATCTATTTTATATGACGCTTCCATCCTAGATAAGAAAGAACAACTATATATGGGATGCACTTTTTGGCAATGAGGGAAAAACACTTCATCAAATTCTTGGATTTTCTAAACCTGCAAAACATCCAATTGTGAATTTAGAGAGATAATAAATCATATTTAAAATTTTCAAATAAAACATTGATTTCAACTATTATGTCCCCTGTTCTTGTAGCAGATTTGGAAAAGAAAAAAGAAAGTTTTATAGAATTCTTACCAATCCTAGAGATTCCTCTTGAATACCTTATGCATATTTCACAAACATCATCATATGATAACTGAAAAAAACATCACCTTTTCCCATTAGATTTAAGAGTTCTAAAAATTCATCTTTGATTCCTTTGCGTATGAGTGTTTTTAAGATCTCTTTTTTCAAATGCTTGTGCTTTGATTTTCGAAAGTTGTATTTAAATCACTCTACATAGTCCTCCAAGCTTTCACCTTTCCATTGTATCATACTGAAAATATCTTCATTGGCCTTGCAATAGTCTTGGTACTTCTTCAAGAATACATTCTTCATGTCCTCCCATGTTTGGATGCAGTTCCCACCAAGGCTCATGAACTATCAGAGAGTTGCAACTTTTAGAGTAAGAGGAAACACTTTCAACCTTTGATCATTAGTACAATAATCATATTCTCTACAAAGTACTTCAAACTCAAATAAGAATGTATTTGGGTCTTCGTTTGCCAAACCATGAAAATTTGGTAAAGAAGATGGTGGAATTATGTGCATTTGTGTCACTCCTAGATCTCTAATAGGGAATTCAAAAGTAGCAATGTGAGCCATTTCTAACCATAATAGAAGATGCTCTTCGTGTGTTTCTTTGAGGCTCCTCCTTCAAATGTTCCTGTCAATTGGTTAGTGGAATGGGTGGTGCTTACATCACCACTTGAGTGGAATTATGAGATTTTTTTTTTCAAAATTCTACCTCTAAAATTCCTACTTCTATCAGTGCATTCTATATGACCTAAGCCTGACTAATAAAGTTAGACCCATCATTGGTTCCCCAGGATGCGCACGTAGGTTCTTACCTTTCGTCTTTAATATCCAACTCTCACGAATTCAAGTATGCATCTACAACCAGATATTAGTGTGGTAGTGAAACTTAACTGTTTCCTCGGGAACGACTCCAAAATGTTGGGGAAAATTAATTGCTTAATAAAAACAACTAATTACCTAGACATTAATTAATAACTCGAGGAGCGTCTTTTTATTTCAAGGCAATTGGCAACATATATGCATAACAAATACCCACTTCTAACACTGGTTCTATATGATTGTGTTCTATACTATCAAGTTCATCAACAAGAAATAAAATGTAAGACTTGAATACTAAAATTAAAAAGAAGGAAGTAAATGACAAGAAAAACAATTATGCTAATCACACAACTTGAATCATTGCTAAATTAAACCACACATTATTGAATTGGAAATTTAATGTATTGCACTCAACATAATTCAAATGCTAATCTAGAGTAGTAAATTAAATGAAATCAAGAAATTGGATGAAATAACCAATCTGAAAAATGCAGAGAACAACACATTAGTTAAAAGAAAGGAAATCTACCTTAAGGAATGACAATTGGAATTCAAATAACTAAAAACATAACTACACTAACTTACATATTCAAGGTAACACCTCGTCCAAGGTAGTGGGCCCAACTGCCCAAGACTCAGTTCTGCCTTGAGAAATGACTCAGATCGAATTACAGATAACAAATGTAGAACTGAGTGCATAACTTCATTAAAATATATGAAAGAAATAATTACAACATAATAAAGTTCTTAGCTTTGCCTCTAATTCAACAATTGTTCATCTCCCATCTCTCATCTCTTATCTCTTCTTCTACATCCTATCTAATAATTTTCCATCTCTTAATTATCCATCCATTATCCCCCAATTATCCCTCTCTCTTTGATCTCTGTTTTCATTTAAATACATAGAGAGCAAAGGGAAGTTACAACAAAGTTGATTACAAAATGATTTCCATTACAATTTTGGATTGATTACATAATCTCAATAAACAAGATCAAACCTGAAATATCTTCCCATTATGATTCAGTTGGAACAAGTCGAATCTGGTATTACATTTGGGAGAATTTGGAAAACGGATGCAACAGCAAATCTAAGAAAACAACCTTAGGAGAACCTTGTGTTTCTCTCAATCCAAGCTGAATTTTGGAAAAATGCTGATTTCCAAGCTGATTTGGTCCGTTCTGCACAAAACCCATGTCTCGAATTTTCCAGATTCATCTTCATTTGCTCGTAATGTCCAATGCAAAACTGGCACTTCTTATTCCAACGAATTTCTGAGTTAGAATATTTGATTATGAGCTGGAAATCAAATTTTCAATCTAGAAGAGATCTTGGAGGCTAAAATAGTTATTGATGTTATAACAAATTCATTAATAAACCATCATTGGCAAAATCATGCATAATAATCATCAATTTATTAAAAATAAAGGAGAACAAGTATTAATTACTCATAAGAGCATAAATAACTATAAAATGGAATTATATGATAAATTATGATAAATGATGTGATAGAGAATGGTAGAAATGGATGAAATAGATGTTAAAAAGTGATAATAATAATGACAAATTAGTGGCCCAACACAAGGTACTGAAAGGGATTTCCTAGATCATCTTCTTGGATAATGAGTTGGAGTCGACAAGAAGTGATCTAGCGAAGGGGGGTCATAATGTTTCTTGCATCATCGACATGAAACATAGGATTTTGCAAAGTTGGCAAGAGTGATTCGGGATTGTTGCAGAAAGAGTCATACATGGTATAAGTGGTTTGAATTTGTAGATGGGACTTCTCTTGAACATATCAGTGACATGACTCCGGAATTTGGTAGCATTTGACTCAAAAAAGGATCAGAGGTCATGGTGACAATAGGATATAATCAAATGAGAGGCAAACGGATTTCCCAAACCCAGTAAGTCAAGTGATAAAGTGAGGTTAACCCAAACCTCACACGAGATACAAATAAGTGTCATGTTCAAGAGAAACATGTTGCCTTTCATACAAAATATAGGTTATATGTTTCCTTCCATTTTTCCCCACTATTTCTAGCGAGTACATCTTTATGTTTAATCTCAAGTTTTAAGAGGATACCATATGCTTGTCGTATAAGTTCATCCTTCGAATGAATCCATCCTAGTATTTATAATGAGCCCTAGGAAGGAGTAGCTCGGTCTTGTCATGGTGGCAAGTCTTTTGTCTTTTTAGTTTTATGAGTCTGATGGAAGGGTAACTCGACATCTTTTTCATGTTTAGAGAGTTTGAAAAAGAGGTGAAAAGAAAACTCCAGATGTCCCTTTTTGTAGATAGTCTCTTAAGTCCGGAAAGGTAGAAAACAATACTCAAGAGAACCTCTTAACCATGTTCAACTAAGGTATTCCTTTTTCGTAGCTAGTCTATCTCAGTCCGGAAAAGGGTTAAACTTGTACCGAGTAGACATCTTTTCATTTAATTTAATGAGTTCAAAAAGACAAGTACTCAACAATATTTTTATATTTTGGAGTCTAAAAAGAGCTGAAAGAGGACTCCACTTGGAGGAATGAGTGGTATAAATGGATAACAACTGGTTCCGGTCATGATGGAACTGATCAAAACATGTAAAGTTCAAGAGGCTAGCTAATAAGATCACTCATCATAGATGTTCCTCGCGCAAGGGGAAAACAACCAAGTGAAAGTGTATGATCGGCCAAAGAGATGGTGGCGATGAAGTGAAAAAACCAAGGCTCATCTAGCAAAAACAGACTGATAAAAACAACAATCACGAGAAGTAAAGTGGGAATGGTTTCATTTTTACACAAGCTTGAAACATGGGAAACTATGCTTGAAGATACTTGAAGATGGTTTCATTTTTTCACAGGCTTGAAACATGAGAAAAAACTATGCTTGGATTTGGTTTATTTTTACACAAGCTTGAAATGAGAACAAACTATTCTTGAGGTTAGTTTCATTTTTACACAAGCTTGAAACAAAGAAAAACTATGCTTTGATTTGGTTTCATTTGTAAACAAGCTTGAAACGGAGACAAACTATGCTTGAGATTGGTTTCATTTTCACACAATCTTGAAACAAAGAAAAACTATGCTTGAGATAAGTTTGCATGCACCCAACATAATGGCTCAATTCAAGGTACATGCCCCCCAAGCTTCATTTCATTCACCTAAGTAGACTATTGGGTACTAAAAGGTGGATGGAATGAAGGTTCATTTATGAGATCAAGTGAAAGACTTAACTAGGAATTTACGAGATTTAATCAAAGACTTGAATTGGAAGGGGGTTTGTTTCATTGTTTAACAAGCTTAACACATGAAAAGAACCATGCTCATGACACCTTGTTTAATTTTTTAATGAGCTTGACACTAAAGGAACTGTACTCGAAAAAACCTTGATTCATTTTTTAAGGAGCTTGACACAAGACAATGATCTCTGCTCTGAGAACCTTGATTCATTTTTTAAGGAGCTTGACACAAGAAAATGAACTGTGCTCCAAAAAACCTTGATTCATTTTTTTAAGGATCTTGACACAAGATAAGGAAATCTGTTCCAAGAACCTTGATTCATTTTTTAAGGAGCTTGACACAAGACAAAGAACTCTGCTCTGGGAACCTTGATTCATTTTTTAAGGAGCTTGACACAAGACAAAGAACTCTGCTCCGAAAACCTTGATTATGGACCATAAAAGGCCATGGATTCCAAGAGGTTCTCATCAGATGGGAGAACAACACTCTAGAAGGGATACATATCAAGGGATCTAATGGAAAGATCAAACTCTAATGTCCCCGGTACATGATGAACTATATCACCGACTAGATCATCAATAGACACAAGCATGGAACAGGTGGCCACATAATTAACCTATGGTCAGGGTGATATCACTTGCATATAAGGACCATTTAGGGATGTTGGTTGATTGGGAGCTAAATTAGGACCAATGAACGAAAGCTGATCAATGGTCACAATCCTTCCTTCATGCGGGAAACATATCACATGAAAGAGAGAAGAGACAAGAGCTCCCATGACATAAACATAGTCACGACCAAGGATAAAATTAAAATCCAAAGGGTCTTGGACAACCATCACATCAATGTAGACGATTTTTCTTCCCAAAGTAATAAGCAACTTAGGAAGGATCCTTAACGGTTGACTAGTTCCTCTATTAAAAGCTAACATATTCTGGGTAACAGGCACAAGCTATGGAGAACCTAAAGCTTGCCAAGTAGTTGAGGACAGAATATTAATCGACGTGCCTTCATCTATGATTGTGCTAGGTACGGGTATATTATAAGCCTGTATTATGATCTAAAAGGGCATGTAAGAAGGAAGACAATATCATGCCAGTCGACTCCAATCAAAGGAAGTGACCATACTACTTGGAGGGGGTGCCATGGAAATGGGAGAACTACCCCCTTCGGTTATGGGAATGAGAGGATCACCCCCCTATACCGCGGGAATGGGAGGATTTCCCCCCAATTCATTGGAATCTGAAGAAACAAGAAGAACCTGAGCGGTATGAAATTCACTCTCTATGGGAAAGGTACGATCAACTAAAGTTGGAATCGAGTCAATCATTGGTTGGTCAAGAACAGACTCATGGGATTCACATTCAGAGAGAGTGAGATTGACTAGAGATGAATTCCGATCAATCACTTCATTAATTAGTGGAGGATCAGGGGAAAACTTTCGATAACCAGTTGAAAGACGCGGCTAATGAGATGTAAGGTTGTCTAACACTTTTGAGGCTTCATCCATGTAAGGGCAAAGGTGAATATGATGATTCCCTTCACATAACCTATAGGGAAATTTGATTTTACCCTTTTTCCCATGGACCTTACTATCACTAGTTGGGGATGTGCCACCAACATGATCTCCAAAGCTTGATGACGAAGGCTAGTGTGAGCCTGTAGACCACACTTCTAACACCTTGGGAATACCAGGACAATCTCTAAGAAGGTGGTCACCTTTATAAAGCATGCAAGGGAATTTAACTTTGCAGGGCTGATTGGAAGGTTTCTCCACATTAGTTGCATCTAACGCAATGGTTGCTTGGTTGCCCCCTTGCTTATTTTTCTTCTTCTTAATCTTCCTTTTCTTCTTCTTCTTATCCACCTTCTTACTAATTTGCATACTTTCACCAGACGAAGAGGAAGAAGACCGAACAAGCGAAGAAGGCAAAGGGTCAACTTTAGGATCAATTAGAGGAGAACTCGATTGAGAAGCAGTTCATACATTATGAACCATAGAAGTTGAAAATAACCAAACTAGCAAACCAATGGTAAATTCGGGAAGGGACAACGTTGCCCTATAAGGAAAACCAATATTTCCAAAAGAAGGAAAAGGACCAGGATTCCCGTCAAAGGGGTTTCCTTGATTGGTAGGCTCAAGAACTATTGCCATTAGTCTTAACCTAAGATCTATTGAGGAGTATTTCCACAAGAAGGATGTTGTTTCGCAGTTAATTAATTGATTTTAGAAATTAACAAAAAATAAATAAAAAAAGGGTAGCTAGGCATAAAGGTTTATTGGGCAATCGTGAACTTCAATATACATCTTAGGGGAACCAAGGACCTAACGTACGACAACCAATTTCCCTGAATGTTGTGTTCATTCTATCACGATATACAAGGCGACATACTCAGTTACCTATGGATGGATAACAACCTATAGGGGACTCCCAAAATATACTTGATGGTACATGGGAGTGCAGTCTGTAGTAGTGTTGTCTAATGCATAATTGTTCGATGAGAGCATTACCCTATACTTTTCATGCGTGGAGCGCCATCCGATATACCCGAAGGTACGTGGAGAACGATCCTATACACTTTTGTATGTGGAACGCGATTTCACCCCTGGGATGCAACGCTGGCAAACAACAACAACTCCTACGTTTAACGATACCAGAACACGTCCCTAGCCTAGACCTCTAGATGTTTTCGTTAATGTTCCAAATGCTCCTTAGGTTAATTGAGATAATTTTTAACGTTGATATTGAATTATGTTTCGGTTTCAAGGCTCAAAAACCGATGTCATCTGAACACACCTATGATGCAACTAATATGCCAAAAAGACTCTTTTCATTTTAATGAAAGTTATCTAGTGTAAGGAAGAAGTGCAAATATAGATGCAACAATCAAATATGCAACCAACAATAGCTTCCTAACTAGACCTTTCAATTTCAACTTCACGATTCCAATGCAACAACCAAAAAGTAAATGAATTTTAATTCACTAAAGTTCACCTACATGAATTTTTCTTTTCAAATGAATGAGGATGCACTTATCAACTTTCAACACCAAGAAATGTAATCTATGCTCAATGAAAATCTCAAAAACAAATTTCCAATGCAAAGTAATCTAATGCAATTTCTAGAAGTAATGATTAATTTTGAGATGAAGGCTTAACATAAGAAAATGCAATTTCTCTCTGGTTTTCAAAAGAACTAAAAATGCTTATCAAACAATGAATCAATAACACATGCAAGTAGAAAAATAGTAAATTTGATTACCCAAATAACTAAAGATTCAACCAAAGTTTGTTTTCACTACTTAAACATGGAACAAACTTTTGCAAACCATTAAAAAATTAACAACAAAAAGTCTATGCAAATAGAGCAGGAGAAAAACTTTAGAGATCAAGACATTTCAGATCTTCTGTTAAAAACCCTAAAAAATCTCATTTTTGGACCAATGCGATTGTAATGGTCAAAATTAGTGCTGAGAGGGTCTTTAGCACTACTGTAATGAGCATAATCGATGCTAACAACGCTCTGTTTTTTCAAGAGAAGAAAAAAACATGTTGGGCAAGAAAAACTTAGGAAAAAATAAAAAGAATTGAAAAGAGATCCATATTTGACACTCAAAACAAGACACCACTCAGAATGCAAATCCATAATCAATCAAAGTTACAGATCACTAATAGGTTGGCCAAACTTATCAAAAGAGACCAAAGGCAAAGGAGGCTTGAAGGGTTATGTCCTCCCTAGTGGAGTCGCCATTTTGTTGTGCAAGCAATCCTTTCTATAGACAAAAATGATCCCTCTAGTCCCATGGGAGGATCTAGCAACTACAAAAGACAATTACATGCAATCTTTCATAATTCATACTAAAAAATGCAAAGGAGGATAGATCTACTACCTCTTTCTAATGCTAATACCCTTGTTGTCGACCTTCACTCTTTGGCTTCCAAGCTCAGATCTCCTCTTCGCCGGAATAGATGAGTGCCTGCAAGAAAGATCAAGTGGAGACAACAAACCCATGCAAAGAATAACACTTTCTAAAACAAATTATGTAACAGATCAAGGAGTATTACAATAAATGGACAATAATTGACACATTTATGGAAATAAAACATATATTGTATTATTAATAGATGAAAAAGGGAGCATTACGACCAAGGAAGCCTTGATGTTGGAAGCCTCATTCAAGTGAGATTCCAAAGTCCAAGCCTTAGCCTTCAAACATCCTTTCACCTTTGCAAATGGGCAGCATTTGGGCACAATTTAGCACTAGGATGGCAACCAACCAACCAACTACCAACTAATAGTGGATGGTGGGCAATTCATTTATAGGGAACGAGAGGGAGTTGAGGATCCATGAAAAGAGGGAGGAGTTCCACATATCAAGGGAGAGATCCATGGAAATAAAATCAAGGGACAAGAATGGGAGGTCTCGTTCCAATCTTCATTCACCTAAAACCACATCGTAGTTCTCAAGCTTTCTAGTAAGAGAATTTTCTCCTCCATTTTAGGAAAACTGCTTGAAGAGGACCAGCGTGGATTTTCCTAATAAAAGTAGCGCTAAGAGCACTAGACATGTGTCATGCCAAAGGTTACTAGCACGAATTTTCCTGATAAAAGGAGCGTTGGGCTTGAAAAACAAGGTTTTTGACAAGCTCTTCAGAATGATTTGAAGGTAAGTCCTTTTCCTTTTCTTTAGGGATGTTCCAAAAATGTTTCATGGTGAATACATTGTTTGCGATAACTTTCATCACTTTGCGATACTTGTGACATTGATGACACAAAGTGTGACACTTCAAGATATGAGGCTGGGAGTGCGACAAAATACTATATAACACAATGGAAGCACATTGGGCCTGATGAAGCTACATGGGAGATGGCAGATCATATGCGGGCTATGTATGCTTCCTTATTCAATGGTTGAGTGGATGTTTTGGTATATGTCGTTGGTATATGTTTCTAGTACACGTTTAAAATTTTGGTGATGTTTGGTATATGTACATATGTATATGGATGTAAATATCACCATGAGCTATGTTATAAAAATCCAAGTGATATGGGTGTCATGTCATTTATGACGTTATACTTGTTATGTTGTCATGTTGGTTTGCTTCTCGTAGGATGATCATTGTAAATACTGCCACGAGCTAAGTTATAAAGCTCCATGGGCAGTATGATTTGCTTACAACAACCTTGTTGGTTTGTTGAACACCGAGGACGATGTTCCCCCAAGGGGAGGGTTCTGTAACAACCCTGGTGAATATTCCATGTAATAAAGTTAATAAAGGAAAAATAATAACCACGGTTGATGGGACACTTATTCCAAGCTGAATGCTGGGCAAAAACATAGTGATGGGGATCACTAGTGATTAGGTAATGGCTAAAGAAATTGGCAAAGGCAATGGCAAATGCTTTGGAAAGGAAAAGTGACATTTTGGCACATTTATTTATGAAAATAATGGAAATTAGGAGAAAATAAAGGTGAAAGGTCACAGGTTGCATGTGAGGAGGAAAATAATGGAAAATAAAGAAAATAGAGGACTCATTAATAAAAATGCTTATGAGGATTAGTTCACATACTTTTGCCAGTTCAGTTTTGGAGCTCTCTCTCTCTCTTATACTCTTAGACAAAGTTTTCTTGGAGCACTCTTGGAGAGTGTGGCATACTTGGAGTTTTGGAGCAAGAAGGCAAAGGAAGAGCGTGAAAGCGCAAGAGGACATCAGGATCAACAACTACAATGGGTTTTGCTTGCAGGTACCGAGTTGCATGTATGTTTTCCTCACTAGTTTTGGCATGCATGGCATATGCATGTGGTTTATTTGTCATGAACTGTCACTGGCATGGAGGATTGCCAGGATTAACAATGGATTTTCCTAGCCTTGTCATTTCCTAGATTACCATGGTGTTGCGGGTTTACTTCTTTGTTTTATGGTTGGTTCTCATGTTTCCTTTAGCTTGGGTTGAGTTACTAGTTCTTAGAGCCTTGGTTGGACAAACGCTCTAGAGCCCTGTAACAACTTGGGTTGAGTTACTAGTCCCGGAGCCTTGGTTGGGCAAACACTCTTAAGCCCTTGGTGGGTTGAGTTACTAGTCCTAGAGCCTTGGTTGGACAAATGCTTTGGAGCTCGGCCGCAGCTGTGGGTCGAGTTACTAGTCTTGGATCCTTGGTTGGAACAAACACTTTGGAGCCCTGGAAGGAAGGCTTGGGTAGAAAACAATCTAGTGATGGTTTTGTGTTGTGCGACTGTGAGGTAGAATCATTGTTTGATGGGTTGAGGTGGTTTGGCCTTTGGAAGCCCTTAATGGTTTTGATTGATGTGTTTTACGAGATCCCACATTCATGCTTGGAATATGTCATGGGGGGTGACTGACTGAAGAGAGATTTGGCTCGTCCATGTCTATGGTCGGGTGGTTCGTGGAAGTCCCACAACTGGTTGGCCTTTGCATCATTAATATGAGGTTATTTCTCCTTGTTATTTCATGAGTATTAGACTGGTTTATATGTGGATGACATGGCTATGATTCCCTTCATATTTCTGTTGCTATTATGTTGGTTATGAACATGTGTTATGACAGTGGCTATGTATGGCTCTCATCATGTTTTTACTTGTAAATGAATGAACAATGTATCTATGGCCTAATGGATGAAACTACATGTGTTGAGGCATCAATGCTTCTTAGCGATTCTCAAATGAATATGAGACCCCTATGTTCATATTTGTTGTTTAAACCTGTACATTACATAATTGTGACATGTTTGACGAAATGTTTGTCATGGCTAGTAGGCGTCCAGTCTAATCCTTGTTGATGTTTCTACAAATGCATCATTGTTATGTTGTGTAAATTCATTTCCAAAAGTGTCATTGAGTTATGGGTAGTGACATGGCCTCTGGGCCTGAAAAGGTGGCACAAATCCTGGAGACGCAGGCACAATTATGAGGAGAAAAGCCCATGGACGCATGCATACCCAAGTTGTGGGAGTGTTCAGGGCCTCCTGGACGCATGCATGTCCATATCAAGGGAGCGTTTGAGAGTTTAATGGTTTAAAAACTTAGTGGGACCCAGGCGCTGGTTACCTGAGAGGTTGGGATGGTTCCTGAGAGTCCCATTGTTGACGTGGAAGGTTTGTATGGTGCGTTTCCGTCGCTTCCACTTCCTTAAGGTGACTTAGGAGGTCGAATCATATCATAGTAACTTCTCATCACATGTTTACCTCGGTTGGCCAGTTACTTGGGTAGATGTGGGAGGAGGGCATTAGAGATTATCTCCCTATTTGAGGATTTTAACCATGAAGAACATTGGTGCAATGATGTTTGATCTATTTGTTTGAGTGGTTTCTTAACTTGTTCAACTAGTGTGGAAAAACCCTCTGTTGTCGAACAACCATCAATGTTTCCTTACTCCTCTATACTTTGCAAGTCCCTTTCTTGTAATTGTTATTCTCGTTACACCTATTTAATCGAAAACAATAATTGTAATATTACATAATCCCAACTATCATCACTATCAATGATGTTTTAAGAAGTATTACCTATATTGAAGGTTTAAGAGGTTGGATCTCGGACATAAGTCTTTGGGTTGATGTGGCAACATACTCATTTACTCTAATATTGATATCACTCAAAGGTGCTTTTGTACTTTTGAAGATTTCTTAATTATAACCTTACTAAAAAACAAAGTCACATCCTTGGTTGAGGCATCAATATGACACACATTAACATTCTCATGCAACTATAATCGTAAAAACATATTCATATGTTGGGATTTACTTCCACATCAACACTTTCCTCCTCCATATTAACAAGGTTATTTATACATGGTTTTGAGGTACGAGAGTAATTGATTTAATAACAACTTCCCTCCTTTAAGTGTTGTCATTGTCAATGATATGGATGCCATGTCATTTGGGTCCTCTCTATCTTGTGGTTCTCATTATGTGATATATTACAAATTGTTTTTGTAGTGGCATATCTCCATCTTGGGGATCTTTCCCATACCAAAAACAACTTTACTCTTGCCATGTGTATGTGTGTGTGTGTGTGTGTTGGGAGTGGGTTAGGAGTAATTTTGCACACATAATAATTGTGAGACAAAGGGATTTATAAGGATTCATGCACCAAAGGCTCTACAAATATGGAAATTAATTTTTGCGCACAAGATTTGAAGTTGATGTGATAACATCCTCTCTCGCTCTCATACTAACATCGTTGATGGTGTCATGCTTGTGATTGTTAATGGTTATCTATGTAACATATTACAAGCTATTTCCCAATTAACATAACTTTATGTTAAAATTTCATTCTACATTGATAATAACTATTCTCTTTCCATGTGCATGTGTTTTGTGAGTAATTCCACATGCATAACAATTGCAGGACAAATGGGTTCGAGACATCCCCCCACCAAAATATTTGTTGATTTAAACATTGAATTTAGGGTGCAAGCATCGAAGTTGATGTGATGACATCCTTCCTCAACCTGACATTAACATTGCCAACATTGTTAGTGTCATGCCTTGTGTGTTCTATGTGGTTGTAATCTATGCAATGTATTAAAAACTACTTCTACAATGGCATATTCTTATGTTGGAATTTCGTTTCAAGTTAGTAGCTAGCATTTGCACCAAGGACAGATTGTGAAGGTAGATAGGGATTACCATATGTCAACCATTTAGACATCTTTCACTCACCAACCAAACATGCACCAACGGTATAAACATTTCTAATATTGTAATTAACAATCAAATAACTAAATAATTAAATGACAAGATTAAAAAAAAGTATGACTATTAGATGTATCCCCACCCCAATCTTACACCCTCCATTTTATTTCCAAAATAAGAATACCTACCAACATAATTACTTTACCTCACGTGTGTTGTGAAGTATGACTATTAGATATATCTCCATCTCTAATGTTACACCCTCCATTTTATTTCCAAAATAAAAATACTTTGTTTAGAGAATTTTCGGCGAAATCACATAAATATTCTTTTGTCGACGCGTCGACAAAAGAATATTTATGTGATTTCGCCGAAAATTCTCTAAACAAAGTATTTTTATTTTGGAAATAAAATGGAGGGTGTAACATTAGAGATGGAGATATATCTAATAGTCATACTTCACAACACACGTGAGGTAAAGTAATTATGTTGGTAGGTATTCTTATTTTGGAAATAAAATGGAGGGTGTAAGATTGGGGTGGGGATACATCTAATAGTCATACTTTTTTTTAATCTTGTCATTTAATTATTTAGTTATTTGATTGTTAATTACAATATTAGAAATGTTTATACCGTTGGTGCATGTTTGGTTGGTGAGTGAAAGATGTCTAAATGGTTGACATATGGTAATCCCTATCTACCTTCACAATCTGTCCTTGGTGCAAATGCTAGCTACTAACTTGAAACGAAATTCCAACATAAGAATATGCCATTGTAGAAGTAGTTTTTAATACATTGCATAGATTACAACCACATAGAACACACAAGGCATGACACTAACAATGTTGGCAATGTTAATGTCAGGTTGAGGAAGGATGTCATCACATCAACTTCGATGCTTGCACCCTAAATTCAATGTTTAAATCAACAAATATTTTGGTGGGGGGATGTCTCGAACCCATTTGTCCTGCAATTGTTATGCATGTGGAATTACTCACAAAACACATGCACATGGAAAGAGAATAGTTATTATCAATGTAGAATGAAATTTTAACATAAAGTTATGTTAATTGGGAAATAGCTTGTAATATGTTACATAGATAACCATTAACAATCACAAGCATGACACCATCAACGATGTTAGTATGAGAGCGAGAGAGGATGTTATCACATCAACTTCAAATCTTGTGCGCAAAAATTAATTTCCATATTTGTAGAGCCTTTGGTGCATGAATCCTTATAAATCCCTTTGTCTCACAATTATTATGTGTGCAAAATTACTCCTAACCCACTCCCAACACACACACACACACACATACACATGGCAAGAGTAAAGTTGTTTTTGGTATGGGAAAGATCCCCAAGATGGAGATATGCCACTACAAAAACAATTTGTAATATATCACATAATGAGAACCACAAGATAGAGAGGACCCAAATGACATGGCATCCATATCATTGACAATGACAACACTTAAAGGAGGGAAGTTGTTATTAAATCAATTACTCTCGTACCTCAAAACCATGTATAAATAACCTTGTTAATATGGAGGAGGAAAGTGTTGATGTGGAAGTAAATCCCAACATATGAATATGTTTTTACGATTATAGTTGCATGAGAATGTTAATGTGTGTCATATTGATGCCTCAACCAAGGATGTGACTTTGTTTTTTAGTAAGGTTATAATTAAGAAATCTTCAAAAGTACAAAAGCACCTTTGAGTGATATCAATATTAGAGTAAATGAGTATGTTGCCACATCAACCCAAAGACTTATGTCCGAGATCCAACCTCTTAAACCTTCAATATAGGTAATACTTCTTAAAACATCATTGATAGTGATGATAGTTGGGATTATGTAATATTACAATTATTGTTTTCGATTAAATAGGTGTAACGAGAATAACAATTACAAGAAAGGGACTTGCAAAGTATAGAGGAGTAAGGAAACATTGATGGTTGTTCGACAACAGAGGGTTTTTCCACACTAGTTGAACAAGTTAAGAAACCACTCAAACAAATAGATCAAACATCATTGCACCAATGTTCTTCATGGTTAAAATCCTCAAATAGGGAGATAATCTCTAATGCCCTCCTCCCACATCTACCCAAGTAACTGGCCAACCGAGGTAAACATGTGATGAGAAGTTACTATGATATGATTCGACCTCCTAAGTCACCTTAAGGAAGTGGAAGCGACGGAAACGCACCATACAAACCTTCCACGTCAACAATGGGACTCTCAGGAACCATCCCAACCTCTCAGGTAACCAGCGCCTGGGTCCCACTAAGTTTTTAAACCATTAAACTCTCAAACGCTCCCTTGATATGGACATGCATGCGTCCAGGAGGCCCTGAACACTCCCACAACTTGGGTATGCATGCGTCCATGGGCTTTTCTCCTCATAATTGTGCCTGCGTCTCCAGGATTTGTGCCACCTTTTCAGGCCCAGAGGCCATGTCACTACCCATAACTCAATGACACTTTTGGAAATGAATTTACACAACATAACAATGATGCATTTGTAGAAACATCAACAAGGATTAGACTGGACGCCTACTAGCCATGACAAACATTTCGTCAAACATGTCACAATTATGTAATGTACAGGTTTAAACAACAAATATGAACATAGGGGTCTCATATTCATTTGAGAATCGCTAAGAAGCATTGATGCCTCAACACATGTAGTTTCATCCATTAGGCCATAGATACATTGTTCATTCATTTACAAGTAAAAACATGATGAGAGCCATACATAGCCACTGTCATAACACATGTTCATAACCAACATAATAGCAACAGAAATATGAAGGGAATCATAGCCATGTCATCCACATATAAACCAGTCTAATACTCATGAAATAACAAGGAGAAATAACCTCATATTAATG